>JBBPKX010000370.1:0-17618 GCA_038089435.1 Boletus austroedulis | reverse complement strand
GTCTTCACAGGGGGAAAATGGTGTAATATATATCATCGATGGCACCATCAAGCCTAATTGACCATACTATGCAAACATATCGTACCGTGTACGGGATACGATTTTGTGTGACGACTAGCAATCGAGAAATCACAGATAGCCTCTGTGTTACTGGGATGCGGTGATACATCAAAACTTCTACTATCGGAGAGCATCGCTCCTGTCGACTAACAACTATGGTGTGGAAATCGTGTGCTATGGGCTTACCATCTACGTCTATGTCATCCAGTGGAGTGACCTGCTTCAGACCAAGCTGACATGAACACAATATACGTATATGAAGACATGAGGACGACAGCTTCGTACGAAGCATCATCTGTGCCTGATGTGTTGACAGTCGTGTGTTATGGTAAGACCATCGACTCGGGGTGCCATGGGTTTTCCTAGATGGCCTGTTCTTGTTTATTTCAACCATTTCAGCTCGATGGCCTCGTGCCAGTCCAACCCAACCCTTCGTTACTTCGTAATGCGAATTGCCATGCTGCACGAGCCTGGGGCGTCTATCTACTATCAGGGGAGTTTCATCGTGTTAGGGACCAATTTACCTTATCAATTTGTGTCATTTACCCAGACTTGTGCCCTGAATTCTTCTCAACATAGAAGATGATGTTGCAACTGAGCTCCAAGATGGCCTGTATCTTCGCTTTCTTTGTGCTGAACATCCACAGGCACTCCACATGAGCTGTTTTGGTTGCCTCACTTCTATTCCAACTTGACAGACTTCTTTTCGGTTCTCCTTGGACTCATCTATAAATCAAGGCACTTCGTCCCCCTCGTCGTTGACTGATGGTTACTTGTCCAATCCATCTGGAATGGAAGGCAACTGGAACCCGACATCACCCACCCGATGTTGAGCACTAATGAGTGACAATTTGGGCATCTAGCCAGATCGATACTACAACACAGTAGGACTGTGTGCTGATACAAATTCTGAACGGTTCCACAGTTCCAACAAGGCGTTGACCCTCCTTGCGTCGCAGTGATAGATTTGAATAAGGTACCTTGGAGCGTCACCCAAAATGGATACACCAGAGGTCAACCTTTACGGCCACATATATTTCTGATGCTCATCGAGACCATGGTTACTTTCGCCATCCATGGATTCTTTCTATTTGACCAGAGATGGATCGCCCGACTCAACTGGACTTACTGCGCCTTTACCAACCTGTCCTTTGGCTTGCATGCTATGCTTTGTGGAAGTCCATCGATGTTTTGGCTTTCCTTGACATGCTCATTCCTGATCATAGGGACGTCTGGAAAGCTTGGAAGGAGAGTGGCAGACCGCATCGTGCATGACAAGGATACCCCCTTTATCCCGATGATACTCACGTTTCTTGGTGGACGTCAACACCAACTCAAGGCCTTACTTGATCAGGCTCGGTCAGGGAACGACGTGTATAGGATTTTTTACAGACGACAAGTCTATACGAACTGAGCGGTTGACAACTTGCATTGTGACTCTTGACTATTATGCTTTATCTTGCTTGGTTCTGATGATGACGGTGTTGCACATACCAATTACTTGGGTTTTCCATTCATCGTGACATTAAAATAGACATCACGGCCGCAGATGCCAGAAAGAATTCAAATGAGTCACTAATATACGTCTTGAAGTTGGCAAGGACCGCGTTGTATCGTTAAGTTCCCGTATTCGTTGAAATTTTCATCTCTATATTTCTGGCACAAATGCACGAAAACAAGCAAGCCGACGTGGCCAGATTGAACACGAGTTGGGCCCCGAAGTAGTAGCCTAAATAGACCTGCTTGTTCAGTAGATGCAGAGGATTTAGTTATTACAGGGCACGTACCAAACTGCAGTGTACTTTGTCATGTCAGTGCCTTTTGGAAAACCCAACGAGCCTTAGAGAGATAAACACTTGTCGGATAATGCAGCGCTCACAATATTTGACATTGACGGCACCGGGCCACTTTGGAATAGCTTCGACTGCGTTGGCATACACTCCTTGCGCCCCAAGCTTTCTTATCCCGGTCCGCTGGCAGGTCCTGAATTGGTACGCCAGAGAAATAGTCGGGTCCAGGCATGATGAATCCTACCCGCACCCACGTTATCACCGTCTGGCATGTACCAAATACGTAGGACCGAGAACACACCACACATGGCGAAGTAATTAATCTTGCAATAGCCTGTTGATGCTGAATAGTGGTCCATTAGCGTCTGAGAAGAACAAGATGACCCGCTTGTGTGGTCCAGGTATCACGCCCGCGGGGGGTTCAGGAACGCAGGTGTTGAGTCCGCCGAAGGGTTTGTCGTGACTTTTGAGTGCCAGGACTGCCTGTGAGCATTGTTGACATGTTCAATTGGCTTACAGACTTGACGGCGATAACGATCGAGCTCTTACCTCCGGGGTGGGGTGTCTTGGTCCAACCTATACGTACCCACCAATTTCGGTGTCATGGAATAATCATGATGGCGAAACTCAGAGTCAGCGCCATCCGCCGTCTACACCGGTGAGAGGCATTTGTGGCATTTCGTGGGCATGGATTCGACAACTGCAGCGGGTCAGACCGTCGGTGGCCCATCTGGAGGGCAGCAATTTTACGTTGTTGTTTCTGAATGGTTTCGCCTGTCTAGGTGAGGGCCGGCAAACGACTGTACCTCACTTTCCCATTTATGTCTGCTCAATGAGCACTCGAAGAGCGCTTAGAAATGCTGACTAGTAATCTTGCGCAGACTCGAAAGCTTCGACTGATCAACATTACGGCAACCACAACGAATTGATCGAATGGTAATCTACTAGGCTTGCCGTGCAAAAAGTGGATACTTTTTGTTACCAGGCGGTCTTGCTAGCCGTCCTCCGATCACGACAAAGGTCAATGCGGTTGGAACACCACCGAAAGGCGGGAACACAGAGAGCGAGACGGATAAGAGAACTTGAATGAGAGGTCAAATTCTGGGGGTCGTCTATACAAACAGCGACCCTTATATCTAGGCCGGGGTATAGGGTACGGAATATACCAGAGTAGGTGGGATGTGATCGGATGTGATCGAAAACGGATAGGGAGAAGGAATGTGAAGCGGAATGGTAAAGTGAAGCGATACCGTGATCATCAGCAAAACGTCAAAGCCTAACAAGGCTTACGACTGTCCTAAGAAGTCCAAGACGAGAATGTCATGCAGGGCCCAAATGCGATGGAAGTGAAGTCTTGTCGAGCAATGGGAGACTTCAAGTTTCAAGTCGGACCACAAGAGGATGATTTTCAAGTGAGAGTTGAAGACAAGGTGACTAGTGAGCACAGAAGCGATAGTCGGAGGTCCGTGTGATCACTTGAATGCACAGCATCAGAAGACAGACTTACTTTGGATCTAGAAGTCATTGATGCGCCTTCTGCACGCCGGACTCCGTTTTACGAACGTTGCATGGTGGGTCAAGCGGCATCGTGGCGTCGTGGTATGTTGGTGAGATAAGCAGTAGGGGGACGCGATGCTACACATAATACCATCAATTTCATGGAAGTGTCATTGCCATGATTGGTTATTCAAACGGTTGTCCATGTCGCACATAGAGAGCAAGAATCGCTAGCAAGGGCACATGTTGATGGTCAGCCAGTGACCATGGTATCATTGTCGATGTCTTCGTATTTTTCTTTTGGTTTGAGATGGCAGTCACAGCATGGGTTCCATATTCGTGCCGCCACTGTATGATGCAATCACGAATCCAACGGAACAAGCAAAGAAAAGAAAAAAAGAACATACCTCCCCAGAAAGCCCATCGCTCAGATAAAGCTTTGGTCTCGGCAGCGTGGATGGTGCTCGAATCGCACTTGTCCATGAGGCTGAGAATTTCAACATAAACCAGGGAATTTTGAGGTTTACTTTTGGCCGTCTGGATACGATCTCATCCAAAACGACTTTGAGCTGTCAATGTATTTCGTTAGCAACAAAGTAATAGATTGGCACGGGAAAACCAATGGCTGACACAGCTAAAGCTACTGTGGTCCTCGGGACAGCACCTGCGAAGGTCACAACGATGTGAGGGGAGAACAGAATTCCCACGGACAAGCACTTGAATCTCGTCGCCTCCAGCTGTCAAGCTGTCAAATGGCAACAAAACCAGTATATGACGGTAAGATCGTTACTGGTTCATGGTGTGTAAATCCCTACCGCATCTGCAAATTCCAGTCATCATCGTTGGAGGGGGGCCTGCCGGCTGTGCAACAGCTTTGGCCTTGAGTCGAACCGATCGGACATGCTCTTGGGTTCTGATCGATGATGCAGATCCGACTGCATTCAAGGTAATGGTTGACTGTTCTCATCCTCGTTTCGCGCTGGACATCGGACTATCAGATAGGTGAATCACTGCCGGGTATCGCCACTCGTACGCTTGGCTACCTCTCTCCCGTACTATTGGGCCGCTTCAAACAAGACGTATCACGCGGAGATCACATTCATTGTACGGGAAACTCGTCTGCATGGACTTCACAAGACCTCTACGAACAGTATAGTATGATGAGTCCTTATGGCTCGGGGTGGCATCTTGACCGTGCCCTGTTCGATGAGTCTCTGAGAGAGGCGGTGAAGGATGAATGTGAAAAGACCAACGGAAGCTCTGCGCTGTCCAGGCTGACGAGAGAGCGATTCGTTTCCGTGGAGAAACAGGAGGGTGTATGGTCCGTGCATACTGAGCATGTCGACACCGGCACTGCAAGTTGTTATCATGCTAGATGGATAGTGGACGCTACAGGCAGGAAGGCTTCCCTTTCCCGCAAGGTATCCATTCCTTCGTCCTCTTTAGTGGAGCGAGTTTATTCAACAGCACTTTCGTCTAAAGCTGGGCGCAAAAGTTCACAAGACAGATAAACTCCTCGCCTTCTACTCTCTCTTCACCTCGTCCGATGACGATACAGACAATCGAACACTGCTCGAAGCAGCCGAGTCCGGTTGGTGGTATACTGCTCGTGTCGCACGCGACAAGCGAATAGTCGTCTACCACACTGACGACGACGAACCATCTGCTAAACTCGCACGCACGCCAGACGGGTTCCTCAACCTCTTGCATAACGACACCCACTACATCTCCCAGATCATACTCGAGCACAGCTATGAGGTTCCTCCCGGGACAAGATTTCCCCGTTCCACGGCAGCCGGATCGTCGATCCTGGACCCGATTTGCGATGAAATGGAGCACTGGTGTGCTGTTGGAGATGCTGCGATGGCATTCGACCCCCTCTCATCGCAGGGAATGATCTCCGCCTTGAATGCTGGATGCTTCATCGGGAAGGAGCTTGTGAAACGAATCGGTATGGGGGCTCAGAGTTCCACACCCGACGGCATATCCAATATCCCTGGGTATTTCGAGACCATCGGTCAAAAGTATGACAAGGAAAAGACGTATTTTTATCGCCAAGCTCGGTTTGATGGCGAATTCTGGGACAAGAGGCGCGTGTAGATGTCTGTATCTCCCTTTGCAGCTATTTGCCTCGTTCGTGTCTTTCTTTTCTTACAGCTGGTTACCCCGTTCGTATGGTACATGTTTTTGCGTTTCGTGCTAGTACTGGTATATTCCTCACACTCCGTTGATCAACGTTGAACCACAACACTTCCTCCGATCATCACCCACGTATCATGGTAAGCGAAGCCAGCCCCTCCATAAGCGTTTTGGCTTTCATCTCGCGGTCATTATTTGTTGAGAAGGGTGACCTCTGGTGACTTGGACGGGTGGATTGCGGAAGATCGTGATGATCTATCAAGACGCAAATGCCAGCGGGCTCAGAACCATCGAGCTCGTCAATGACGGTCCGCAGAAAACGCCGTCAATAAGTGCCCCCAGCGGAGATCCAACATGCCAAAGCTTACAGACTTACAGCAGATACAGTCTTGGCACCGATTAGCTATAATAAGCTGTCGATGAATGAGGAAAATACGAATGCGATCGAAATTCGCCAACGTTTTGAAAACAGATCCATGTGTCCCGGGTGCGTGAAAGTACAGCAAGTGAAGGAATTCACTTCAAGGTCGGAAAGATGTGACGCCTCGATCGTTTTGTGATGACAACGATCTAGGTCCTAGATTTTGCCTGTAGTGGCTATCCAAGCTTGACTCGACCAACAAGAAATGGATGACTCTGACTTCGGTAGTAGTACAGACACTACGAACTGTCCCATGCATACGAGTAGGTGATGGGATGGAAGGACAAAGGCAACAGAGTTACAATCGTGCAAGCTAGCATGGAATATGAGCAAACAACGCATCTCGAACGAGTGCCCGGAATGAACGGTTCGTTATGATATAGGTACAGGTGATATGGGCTTCTGCAAGCATACCTCAACAACAAAGTAATCATGCACGATGGACGATACTGTGTGCTCAAAATGGGGGATAAAGGTGCTCCTTGATGTAAAGCGCCAGTTTCTCCAGCACGGCCTTCGTGTCAGCGCGATCAGCGAGTGCGAAGGCGGCTTCAGCAGCGTTTTTGGCTTGAGTAGCAGCATCCGCAGCCTCTAGAGCAGCTGCGAGATTGGATCCATTACCAGCTCGCGCGGCGGCTTGAGCGAGTTCAGCGACTCGAACAGCCTTTTTACCCAATTGTCTTAAGAGTTCGGCTAGTATGGCAGTCCTGCTGGGTTTGTTATTTCCGGGTTTAATAGGATCTATTTGAACTGTTCCCGCGATTTCCACAGCTTCCTTGACTTCGGGTGAGCCAGGAGCTACGTCCCCGGCTTTCTTAGAGGCACTCTGGATTGTTTTGACAACCAGAGAAGAAGCTTCGCCGGCGGCGTCAGTGATAGTGTCGCTGGAAGGAGCGAGTTTAGCAGCTAACTGAACCTCCTCTACGAGGCATCGAAACAATTTAAGCGGCTCCAGAGGAGGTATGGCGATAGAACCATACATGGGATAGTAACCGAAGCAAGGGGCAGCAGAGCCGCTCCCGAACTTCTGCTGAATGAGCGATCTGGAAAGAACACCAAGGACGCCGTTCATGATCCCATGAACGTTCCGAATGAGGACCAGGCGGCTCGAGATGCTGTCAGCCGTCCAGACACGTTCAATGGTCTGCAGCAGGTAGCAATACGCCGCGTCGAAAGAGAGAGAGAGCTGAGCACATGCGTTAGTGGGAGATGATGAAAACTGAAGGCCGAATAGGTCTCACTCTGTGGACGAACGGATCTAGAATGTAATCTTCGCTTTTCGGGTCCGTCGGCACATCGTACACTTCCCAAGTCGGACCAGAGTAGAGCTTGGAAAAAATCTCATAGTGTGAATTTTCGACACTAAGGTTCCCCTCTCCTTGCTCGATAATTGTCCCAAGTGCCTTGAGAGCGGAGGCTTGGTCGATGATGGGGAACAACTGGTCGCCAAAGAAGTCCTGTCCCACGAACTGGTTATTCAAGTTATTCGTAAACTGCTGGTCGTCAAGGCCTCTGAGGCCTGGACACAGAATGAGGCTCAGACGAAATGGATGTTGGGGAACTCAGCGACTCACTGAGAACCAAGTCCTCGTACAGTTGCCCAATGCTGTCGTACTGCGATGCCAGGACATTGCGATCGCTAGTCGTTTGTTCACCAGCATCAACAGGCGCCTCGATCTATCCGGGTTGCGGGAAGGTAGAGTAAAAATCTGCAGTTCAACGGGTGCGATCACTGCATACCTCCATAAAGTTTCCTATGGATGCGTTGCTCAGAGCCTCCAGATGCATGGGTACCTTGGAGCATAAAAGAGAGGCAGGGTATATCGGCACAATGCGCGGGTCATAGAGGGTCACAGTACCACCCAGTGCACTGAGGAGATTGCCAGCAAGGGCTAGATGTAGCATCTCCTGCTGGATAATGCCTACGATAATAGTCAAGGATGTTCCTGAGATCAGAAGATGCGACACACCTCTAAGGAGCGCCTTGACTTGTAGTCCATCCAAAGCTAGCGATTTGACGCTAGTCGACGCATACATATAGAGCGGAATGGTACTCAGTTCGATGAAGACACCGATGCGAGCGCGCTTGATAGTGGCACCATAGTCGAATTGCCGAGGTGGTCCTGGCTCTGTGCTGAGTGGAGGGAGGTTCGGTATGTCCCGTAGCAATGCCGGGATACTCTTTGCTTTCTCCAGAGTCTTACGTATTATCTCCAGGATCTTGCTCCCCATTTCTGCTTGCACCAATGCTTTGAAAGCCAACACCACATCGGACAGTGACAGATCTGCTGATACCGATAGCAGAGTCGCTGGCAGACGAATCACTCCCTGCACAGCTTCCCGCACGCTGGCAAGGTCTCTCTAATACATTCGTAACATGTCGGCTGAGACTTGAGGACAATAAGAGTCACATACAGTCGCAGGGGGGAAGCTGATGGTTCTATCATGGTGTTCCTTCTGAATGTTTGACATCACTTCGTTTGCTTTGTCCAGAGCATCCTGGAAAGCCTGGTACTCGGAAACCGCATTCGGGTTTGATAAGGACGCCCGACTCTGGGGGGTTTGACCTTGAGCGAAATGCATCGTGTGGTACGAGGGAAAACGTAGCTGTGACGAGGAGACTTGAAGACCAAGAACTTGTTCGACATTATCTATCCTCACCGTGTCGGAGCATCGGATGACAGTTGCACCCGGATCGGAATGGTCCGACTCCACTCTTCCCGATTTCATCTTGTTCCGCAAGTCCTTCTCGGGCACTTGTGTGTACTTCTGCCATTTGCTGGCCTGATACCTGGACCTATGGAAGTTCGCACATGACAGCCCCAGCGCTCCTCGAATGGAAAAATACACCACCATGTCCGGTACGTGGTTTCATTTCTACCACACGCTCTTCCCCTGAGTTTCAGACCGATCGTCCATGAGGCTGGGATTGGAGGTAGAATGACATTCTTCTCGAAACTTTGATCTGCCGAGTACACGATAGCTCCGCAGCGGCTCTTCAGATAGGGAGGTAATCCGTGTCATTTCCACCATCTTCTAGCTAAGCCTGGCCTATCATCCACGGACAGCGAAGTAGAAAACGCTCCAAGCCCTTCTCAAAGTCTCATGTAATTTGACAAGCAGTTCGGTAATTGGGGACTCAGGACGGGTATTCGCACCAGCACTTACATAATTCTATTCGCTGGCAGTGGAGCTGGTCAAGCTTCTCGAAGGTACTTGATTCTATGTCTGCCATTCGCTGCCACAAGCTTTCCGTCCACGAGGCTAGCCAACGGTGGACTGGGACGAGTTTCTCGGAGTTTCACCTGACTGGCGCAGCCCTGCTACTCTATCCGTGTCAGGTGCTTGATTTCATTTCTGCCATCCGGCTTATCATCGCCCCTAAGGCTTCGACTATGCCGTACGTCACGTCGACCACTCGAGTTTGCGGAGGATGGTTAGGGATCATCGAGCATCGGTGCTCCGAGACTGATGGATATTTATAGTATGTGATCTGCATCATGATTATCGTGCTTATCATATCGCTACGCGTCTTTACAGTAATTGTTCGCCATACACATCGATCATCCATGAAGCTGTGGGAACAATCTTCTTCTCAAAGCTTTAATGCTGCGAGCACATTGCAAGCCGTGCCGTAACTAGGGTGAAGGATTCTATATCGGATCGTGTAGTTCACTATACCATTTCCCGGCGCAATGTCCTATCGAAGGCTGGCAGTGAACCAGGTCCTCAAAGGTTAATGTGGCCAGCCAATGACGGCTCCATGACGGCTCCTCGAATAGGAGACGCTCTATTAGTGTCACGTACATCTCCCACGAGTCGCTGGCTGGCGCAGGATGTTCTTCTCGAAGTTCGATCTGACGGACATGGCTCCACTATTCTATCCTCGTCAGGACTTCATTCCGTTCACGAGGTTGGCAATGGAGCCAGAGCGACGCTTCGCGAATTCTACTCTGACGAACACAGACGGCTCCACAGCGGCTCTTTTCATAGGTAGTATTCGGCCTGTGTAATTCCATTTCTCGCATTTTCCAGCACCACGTCCCCGTTGATAGTGCAGGCAGTCGACCGAGACGACCTTCTCGAGGTTTCATATGACGGGCGTGGCTCCACTACGTTATCCGTGTCAGGTACTTTTTCCATTTGCTGGCTGGACTCGTGCGTAATCAAGTGATCAATCGCCATTTTCATTTATGCCTTATCGCTGTCCATGGGGCCTGCAGCAAACAGGACGACGCTCTTCTCGAAGTGTTAATTTAAGGAGCGTGCCGCGGCTCCATCCCAAGTTCCTCGACTGGCGAGCATACATTTGGGCTCATTTCAGGACCAGACGGAGAGGATCTCGCGCATGACTATCTCTTGTTATGTATGACTCAAGGTTTTCAATCGTTGTGCAGCAGTGACGAAGCACTTAACTAACCGTTAATGGTCCTGCGGACTCATGTACACGTTTGAATCTCCAGTATGGAAGCGACTGTGATGATCAAACAGAACACGGAAGGCCACATCACTTCACGCGCTCATGCGGCTCACCGTCATGGCGTAACGTGACATTGGCAGTTGCATGATGACACACTTGCATTTAAGTAGGTCCATCGTTTGTGCCTGCCATCAAACGCGTTCCTTCTTTCACCTAGTTCTGTTCGCCCCAACACATCATGACGACTGAGCCTAAAAAACTGAGTCTCGTCCCGGGTGGTGATCCCAGCCGGGGCTCAACTTACCCCTCTGTTTCTGCTTCCGCCATCGCGTACGTGGAGATCTTCCCTCCCTTGGGCATCGCGCGGTTTGGCGACTCCGAAACAGAATATTTCCTTGCTCCTGAGGTACCTGGCCGCACAAATCCTCCGGCCGGAATCACCAAATTTCGTGACTCTGAACAGCGTATTCGACGCCAGGTTGCCTCCATTATTGACTCGATTTAGTCTTGCTGACGGTTTGTTTGTTAGGCAGTCCGCTTTCGCGTCTACGCGTATAATACTTCGTCCGAACCTCTAGGCGAAGTCAACTGTACGAACGGGTACACCTTGAACTGGACGGTCCATGTTGCAAACAAAAAGGCTGCACATACTGGGTTTCAAGGTTTGTGGTCGCATTGTCACCTATGGCATCCACGATCTTATTGACGCTGTCCTAACAGGTCTCTTCGCCAATCCCCCCGTCACCTATTTACGCAACCCAGAAGTCCAGCCAGGCGTAAGCACTGCGATCCTTTCTTCCCAAATCCAGAGTTTTCAACGACTCTTCCACACCAGCTCGATCTCGACAAGCGCTACAAGCTCATCGTTGACCCTAAACCACAGTCGATCTCATCTAGTAATACGTCTGGCTTTGTCAATCTCAAAGGACAATTTCAAGGGTCGAACAAGCAGTTGACAAGCCACAATGATGTCTATCTCGGCCAACTCCAGGTCGACGATGCGGGACGTTTGATCTTCGTTTCCGGTACCGGTGAAGCCAAATCCATCCAGGATCCCAATGATTCTCAGCCAGAGATCGTCTCTGAATTCGATAGTACCGACTGGATCGACACCGCCTGTGACGGATGGGTGAGTGTCCAGGTGACTAGGAAGGACCTGGATAAGTAAGGTTACCTTACACTTCATTGTCTTCAGTTCTCTGAAGGCATCATGCCAGGGAGTCCCGATTCCCCGCTGGGGTTACCGCTGCACCACCTGACTTCGCCTGGGGCATCCATATGCCTACCAATCTGTATAATGTCATGGAGGATATATACTGGCACGAAAGGAAGAAGCCCGTTTCGGAGCTCAAGTATGACTTCGATAAGGACATATGGCCAGTCTTAAAGTCTGCTTCATTGATATCGTGGACGAACAATGCAGCCCTTCAGGGTCATGGTGAGTGGCATACAATCCAGTATGCAACAACTTGACTCACGAAAACAGGTCCATTTAGCAACGGTCATTTCTTATCTGAGAATACCATCAAGCTCCTTAAAAGCGACAACCAGAATCAAAAGGACGCTCTCAAGACCCGAATCTTCGAAAGGCTTCGAAAGCCTGATGATGAGGATCCGAACCAGGCGAACCCGTGGTTCATGCCACGCCTTTCTGGCGACAATGGTCAGTCCCATCCTGTGGTGCTCAGACAAGATTTGACGTCTTGCCATTGTTCAGGCGATATGCCGGACCCAGGCACTTTTCCTGCCAACTTGCGGCCCGATATCAGAAGGTTTGCTGCACTCACAAGGCTCCAATACGAGCGCTTTAGATCATGGAAGGATGACGCGGCATTCACGTTGCCATCTTCTTGGTTACCCGAACCCACGGAGAAGAAACTTGAGGAGTTTTCTGTAGCACAACAACCCGACTATCTTTCTCGCGCCATCCTGGAGCCCACTATTGGAGAGCCGCTCTTCCCTGGAATCGAAGCGTACTGGCTCATGAAACTACCGTCAACTGTGGGTTTCGCCACTACCTCTCTCATTACCAACAATAATGCCTTGTTGCACAGTATAATACCCAGGTCATGGACTTGAAGCCGCCCTTTAGAGTAAAATACCTTCCTAAGAATGTCCCTGGTACGGGTGACCAACTTGGGTTCGTTCAACCTGGCTACCTCGGTCGAGGACTCAGTCTGCCCTGGCAGTGCGACTTCGATCTATGTGCGGTACACTGGTAAGCCAGCTATGTCCACAGATCAGCCCGACGCATCTCATACTGGTTGTTTGAAGGTGGCCATCTATTCGTCCGGATTATGTCGTGCCAAAGGTAACATACGATATCACTATGGGCAAATCCGGTACGCGAGAACAGTTCGATACGGCTGTGTCAACGCGAAAGAACTGGGTGAGAGGACTCCGCCCAGACCTCAATTGTGAGGCTTCGTTAGTACTTCTCTCTGTTCCATATTGACGTTCCTCACAGTGGGCCAAACGCGCACTTCTACTGACATACCCTGGTATGGAAGCACGGACATGGTTCGGTACTGGAATTACCTTGGTATCGTGAGGAAAATCGAGAAGAAGAGTCAAAGTGGACCTGTCGTAGCATATGTCGAAGGCGAACGCTTGGACTTGTGAAATCAATGGGAGGGATCGGATAAATAACGACAGTGATTCGTCGACGCGGAACAAGGAAGAGCTCTTACCTTTATGCCCGCCCGTGTTTTCGTGTACGTGTAGTTTTGTGTCTGTATCGTTTTCGATGTACCTGGACCATCTGATCAGACTTCAATTTGCAATGCACCTTGATTTCGTTCTCATCTCACTGGCACGCTCTTGTGTGTATTTACAACACTGCTGAGAAGTGTGCCAGCGCTATCCCTTGTTCTTTCCTAACGACTTGGATGGTGCTATCGCTATCGAGACGGCGAAAACCGTGTATGATCGACCTCTTCGATCACAGCGTATTTGACTTGACCCGTCATAAGATATTCCGCTGGATCCACTCCGCCGCGCTGGGCTCGGTATCTAGCCAATGCGGGATAGTCTGGACTATCAGCGCTGAAAAGTTAATCCTCGATTGAATCATAGGTTCACGAATCCCTCCACCGCCGAGCATGCCAAAGCGGTTGGTGTGTGTAACACTAACCGAGGCTCACTCGTCATGGCGTTGGGTCGCAGTCGACATCCATCTCAGAAGATGTTCCGCGTCTACAGCAGGTTGGGATGCTTCCAGTGAGTACTCGCGACGCGCCCCCCTTCAATCGGCCTTTACGAATAGTTGGGAAGCATATCTATCGTTGCTGGACGTGTTCACTCAATCATACAGGTTACAAACGAACGATTCGGCGTTTACTTGTCCCGACAGCACTCCAACTTGACTGACATCTAGGCAACTGAAATGTCGATGATGCGCCAAAAGAAACCCATCACCCCCCAAAACTTGCCTGCCTTCCCCCTTCCACACTTTGCCCCATTCACCCTTGCATGCGTACCGCATTACCGTGTCACTCTAGGGCCTCTAAGCCCTGCTTCGATCATGTGGACGTTGGGCTAGTTCACAGGACCTCGCGTGATAGGCTAGCTGAGCCACGTTCCCCACGCTCTCTCATATGCCAGATCATTCGTCGTTCACCTCGATGACGGGTTTGTGTGTCCCTCTACCGTGAATGCCGCTTTGTTGATGACTCGATCATATGTCAGTGCCGAGTAGCTCACCTAGGACCGCAATGCACCACTCTAGGCGGAGAGCGAAGAGCAGCTCGCTTGGCACATTGGATCACCGTTGCTGATATCCTCTCACATTCTCCTTGTATTCACTAGACTGAGCGTTCAACAGGACCTTCTCACGCCCGAATCCAACGAGAGCCAGGGTAGAGGCGATACCACTGCCAGCAACACGACGCTCAAACACTGTAGCTCTCCATCGGAAGACATGGGTACCCTCGCTATCCAGAACTTCAGTGTATTGGATCTCATGTGTCTGATGGTATCGCATCATATTTGATCGGGATTCCACAATCACCCGACTCGAACCACGCTTGGTCTCCGGGAAAGTCATCGTTCGAGTGCGACTTTCGATCACTCGATGTACAAGACATTCGCCATGCGTGACAAAGGGGATCTCCCTATTCCGGGAACACAGGACGTTGAAGTCCAAAGCTGAACCAGTCGATACATCGACACCCTCATAGAATTATGGAAATGAACGTGCACCTCTGCACCGCACTGCGCCGTTCATGTTTCGACAATTGGAGATGGGTCATCGTAAGCGTGTGTCTAATGTCCTGTGGGAGCATTTACCTGATCCTTTTCGGCAGTATTTATTCCGACCTATTTGAGCATCAATGGCACACCCTCCATCTTCCAGTTTTATCCCTTTGCTGCCACCGTCACTCCCTCGTGTTTTGCAATTAAACGACTACCTGTCCCGTCGGTCCCATTTACGCTCGCGGCTGATCGAAATCTGTTCACATTGACACTTCGTAGTTGTGCTTATTACTGCAGTCATCTCCGTTTCGGTTTTCGTTCTGTCATGCTGATGTGACTACCATGGTTCATAGGCCGCGTTATTTCGACAGAGATACCAACATGAGATTAATGTCCGCTGTTTGGAAAAGCTTCCCCGCTAACGATTTTCTTAGACGACCTGTATTTGGGCTTGTAATCAACGTCTTTCGAAGGAATGCCTTAACATTTAATGATATGTAACCCGCGATAGAAATGACCCTGGACCAGGATATCTACGCTGTTTCTTCTTGTGAGTCTCCTTTTTGTGGCGAATACTAAGCATCGGGCGTATGTTAGATTCGTTATGTAGGTTAGCTTTCTGCGTTGAGTTTATACCTACTAGCAATTGTGTGGAGTGTTCACATTGGATCGGTTCCGAAGCACTTCAGCATTCGGTATGTTTGCATGACCCGCACGACAGGCAGAAGATCTGCGAAGGTAGGTATTGGAAACGATTAGGAGATGAGCGCCGTTCGTGGACGAGGCTAACAAATTTTTCTTCCAGAACATATTGTTGCACCGGGGACCGGAGAAGGGATGGATAACCGGGGGGATAAAGATAATTCCATGCAAGACGAACCGTGTTCGCATGTGTCCGATGACGCATGACGCACGCACTCCATACCTACATTCTCTTCTTCTTGTGCGACTTTTTGGGTGGAGGTGCAGCAGGCGTAGGGGATCTCGATTCCTTGTCTCGCCTTCCTTGTGCAAGTCCTCTAAACCCCGTTTCTACACCTGAGCAACCAATATGGTTGCACAAACTCGACGCTCACCTTCCCTCTCCCCTTGGACTTTCCTTCTTGCTGTGCAAGCGCCTCAGCCTCCTCGATCATACCCGTAGACCTCCTCTTGAAAAACCAGTCGAAACGGAATACCAGGGACTCTGAAATATCCCGCTTGATACGCTCATACACGTCCTCCGCTCGCATCCCATAATGGTTCAACCGACATAGCAAATAGCGGTCCTCTTCTTCGGAGTAAACCTTGCCCTTGGTCGTAGGATAATCGAGTTCCAATTCCTGCATCGGATGTTTGACAGAAGTAACTTTCTTGGAAAGGAGGTGCTCGAGGTTAGACCGTTTGTTACGTTTTGCTCCGCCTTCGGCAATACGTGCAGCGACACGAGGGTGTTCCGCAAGTTCTTTCCAGTATTTCTTGAAGTACGTGTAGTATCACTTTACAGCCTTTGCATCCTTGTCCTGGATTTCGGAAGCGAGAGGATCATAGTCGTCCGTCCTATCATGACGATGAGGGTAAGAAGTAGAATATGCAAGTGAACAGACCACCCATAGTTCTCTAATACACCCTATTCCGTCCCCTCGTAATCGGGCACAAACTACGAGACTATCCCATCCCATCCGACCAACTTTTGGAGGCCCTCGGAAACCTACACGTCAGGAATGGCAGTTCGACACACAGGCCGCCGCAGCGACATTCCAATGCCTCATCCTTTGTCGCAGATGTCCCCGTCCTGTCGAGAACATCAATGTCCTGGCTTTCCTCGTCACGCTTATCCCTAATGACAGGGACATTTGTAAAGCTTGGAAGAGGAGAGTAGTAGATCACGTCGTGCACGAGACGAATATTTCCTTTGCGCCGGCGATGCCGACGTTCTCTGATGAACGTCAGCGGCAGCTCAAAGACCTCCTCGATGAAGCACAATCCGATTACAAGACGTACATGGATTTCTACGGTTTATGTGCCACAGTGTCTCACTAGATAATCTCCCAGCGCCTCTTGCACGTCATTATTCGTTTGTGATCTGTCGATCTTTTAGCTTCCCTTTGTGTACCGACCACTCTCGCTTTTATTCAATGAAGCACTTACTGTTACACCCCTCATATCTCAGATCTTGCACACTAGTTGATGTCCAAGATACACACGGTCATCATCGAAATATTGAAGGGACCTCAAGTTAAGCACGGTTAGCTCTCCTTACATTGTTACCATTCTATTATGGACGGGATATGCTTTGACACACCGATCAACTGGGGGCTAAACAATCCGGTCTGTTGGTCATTTGTGAGCAAGGAAGTTCTCCATACGCCGCACTTTGTGAAACAGTGTCCCATTGTTCCACCGAGTTGAGGTCCGCCGCAGACCCAGCCTCAAGGGTAAGGAATCACGTTGGGTTCCGCCAATGACAATGGATAAACGATCGTGTCAAAGGACGTATTGCTTTTCAAGGTCCTCGGACTGAAACTTAAATCTCAGCACTGATAAACGGGAAAACGAATACACGTGTCGATGGGGTGTTGTATTGTGAGTGTAAAAATCCAAACGACAATCGTGTGTGTATAGTTCTACCGATCTACTTCACTAAAGTTGGGTGTAAGCCACCATTTCAGACACACAACCAAGTTACTCACCCGAACACGAGATCCATCGTACCTATGATGGCAACAGCGTCTGCCAGCATGTGCTAAAGGAAAGCTAATCAGCCGGGTACCCATGGACACAACGAACGACTGCTTACATCTAGAAAAAAAAAGTTTAGTTGGCTTTTTTGATTGAAAGAACTGCCAAGCACGACTCACGTCTCATCATGAAGTCGGAGCCTGCCAAGTGAGCGAACCCAGGGGCACGGATTTTACATCTATATGGACGGTTCGTACCATCCCTGCACGATCCGGAACATTGGTCTCGTCGATCGCAAGATGACAAAAGGAGAAGACGCACGATACAAGGTAGACCGCCATCTCGCCCTTGGGTGCCTCGATAGCGCTGTACGTCTCGCCCGGAGGTACAGAGTAACCCTCACTGAAGAGCTATCAAGCACGCATATTAATGATTC
>JBBPKX010000369.1:2716-17622 GCA_038089435.1 Boletus austroedulis | reverse complement strand
ACAGCCTCCTATTAGCCACTGAACAAGTCAATTCAACCCTCGCCAAAGTGTGACCTCTGCTGGACAATGTCCTCATAAGATGAAGGTGAAGACCTTATTTTTCGAATGCATAGCCGTGACTGCGAAACAATAAATCGGCTTTTATGTCCTAGTGATAATAATTCTAATTTAAATAATGTCGGTAGGAAGCACCGTCTACTTCACAATCATACCAAACCTCTGTTCCGATTCTTCCGGATGTTCTTCCGATCGGCATCAGGTCAGCATCCTTAGCATTTGTCGACAACCATAACATACATTACTCATGGATATTTTCCCCTGATGACAATGCTTCTGGCCCGACGATAGGGTCTCCATCCAAGACCATACAATTCCCAGTAGAATTGAATACCTTCACTCCGCATGTCACGATGCAAAGGTACGGCAATGTTTAATGAATAAACCATGGTTCAGAATATAATCGATATAATACATGCATAGACGTTCCAATAAATGAAACGTAGACCAAGTGAACAGTCGGATCCATACTGATCTGATACCTTTCGTTCCAACATTTGCAAGCCGGAAGTACGTCTTTCCAGGTTTGATGTCTATTTAGTGGAGTTTTCATATTCATTGTACATTTATACTGGTAGTAGTTGACCATGGACGACACGGCCTCGGTGGCTTCGCAATACCAGCTCCGCTAGTCTTCCCGGATCGGCACCACGGCGACCCTTCCTTCCGGATCCGGGAGTGACGGAAGTAGCTATGGCCATGCATCGGCGTGTGGCGTAACTTTCGTTCGTTACCATGTCCATCAGAATGGATTCCAATCAAAATTCAGGTTAACCACCACAGGATGGCAGGTAACATAATACGAGTGTTACCTCATTCCTCATTCTCATAGTTTCTGAAACAGGTGCTTATGAAGCTAAGACATTGACTAGCATGTTTTTTTTCCTCTAAGCCATTTCAGTGCAATTCCGATACCGAGCAATGTGGCTTAACCAAATTTTGCAAACAAGTGACCCTCGGACCATTTGGCCGGAACACGAATGGCTGCCCAGACAAATTCCAATACCAAATAATTTGTCCCAGCTCTGAGAAAAGAAACAACTATTTGAAATGTCTCGAATAAATAATGAAAACTACCAGTTCATTTGATGTGAAAAGAAGAAAAGGACTACGACTTCGACTTCGACTTCATGAGGTGAGATAAGACGATCTCACGATAACTACGATTTCAACCTGTGTTTCCATTCAGCCATGAGACCTGAAGCTGCAGGTTCACGATCCTTGTGATCAGCTTGCGGTGTTCGTTTCTGTGAGCCGTCCGATTCTTCTCCAAGACCATAAGACGGTCGCTTAACTGGCCGTATAACTCGCTCCTCTCTTGGTTCGCCCGGTCAGCTGCGATCAACTTCTTTCTCTTTCTTGTAACAGCTGCCTTGCCTCTCACAGGGAGATTGAACCTGCCGGAAGATGCACATCTAATACTTCTCCCTTGTGACGCACATCTGTCGCACACAGGTTTCCTTTTCTGGGAGGTCAAAATCTCGGCAGTAGGCCAAGTGCACCGCAGATCATGGGATTTGCATGAATCACAATCCTGAACAAGCTTACCATGTCGGTAGATTCTTTTTTTTCTGTTTTCACTGAATAGCTCACCTCGAGTGCATCCTGGTGCTTTGCTATGGCAGTATCATCTTCTTCCTTGCATTTCCTTTTCAGACCGATGCTTGTGGAAGGCCTAGCCTGTGCACTCACTTTGTTCTTCCAAGAGTCCACCACCACTTTGACTTTCTTCTTTCTTGGAAATCTCTGTCCATCTTCTATCTCTAGTGCTTCGCGTTTACATCTCGCGTTCGACTCTGAGGTAGATACGGGTATATCATCATCCCAGACGCCATGGAGATCAGATGCGTGACCACCTCTCTCATCCTGTCGCTCTGTCATCACCCTGGTCAGCTCCCACTTCACTGCATGTGACAGTCTTGTTCGTATACCTTCGTCGAGTTCGGAGACTGGCGTCATGTTCCGGTAGCTTCGGTGACGGCTCCATGGAGATGGCAGTGGCGTGGAAAGGGAGGGTCCTGTGCTATCATCCGAGATCAATGTTCCATTGTAGATTGTGTGACTTACCTTTTTCCGTGCGAAGATTGTCGGGCTGTTCAGGAATCCTCAAAGAGACTACATGGCCATGTCCGGGGTAATTCCAAGGTAATCAGCACGGTAAAACGCACTTCGGAAGCAGCTACTTACCATATGGTGGTGTCGCTTTCCACCAGAAACTGACATCATCTCCCTCGAGCTTAGGGAGTGTCATGTGCACGTCGACGTAACCAGGACCGGTAACCAATGGATCGTCGGCACACACCTCATCGAAGCATAGCGTGTCTGACGTCATGCCGCTCTTATAATGGTGTGAAAGCATGCGACGAAGGCTTCCGAGAAGCCTGGGCTGTGGAGCGCCTTCACTGGGTTGTGGTAAGCCAGTTTGAAACTGAAACAATGTGAGTGCACGGAACTGGGCAGATGACTTGCACTGCCTACCACCTCATGTGCCAGGTTATCTCGCATCCAGTGTTCCCAGGCTTCCTTTGGTTGAACAATTTGTGGGATAGTTTCCAGGGCTGCATGAATGCGGGTAGTAGCAACAAGGATACATGGATCTATGGCATAAGATGTGCTCATGGCAGTCGCAGTGGTTTGAGTTGGCATCGAATGAAGGCAAATGTGGTCCAGTCGAGCACGTGACATGTTTCCCAGTTACATGAAATACCTCCTAATTTCTCGGAAGCACCTGACGAGCCAAGCCCAGCACGTAATCAATGCTAGAAATGCGAGGCACACAACGTGGATATGAACGCCATTATGTATGGATGGGCATCAAATACATCCAGGGCAGTCAACATGTGTCGTTGAACTTGATACATTCAGTGAGAAGATCCACAGCTTCCAGTATCTCCTCCTCCTCTGGCAAAACTTTCTTCATGCGATTGAGATGCCATTCCGCAAGCATTGGATTAGCTCCCACATTCACCATTCGAAGCGCCTGCTGTAGGATGACAACTCTGTTAGCCAGCGTGTGCTTTTCCTTGAGCAGGGAAAGAAGTAATTCTATGTGGAAGTCGATGATAGCGTTGTTCTTCGGGCAGAGGTGTTTGAGTGTAAGCGTGTCTTCACTACCATTCTGTGTGGGACGCTTGTTACTGTTTCTGCGCTCGGAAGCCTGGACATAAAGAACAGATCAGTCAATGGACGATGAACAGTTCAGTTTCTCGAACCGATTGACTCAACTGACTCCCTCTGGCCTGACGGCCACCGGGACCCTCTTCTGACATACTTTTGTTGGCTATTGGGCCATGGACTGAGTGAGGGTAGTTCAAAGCATGAATCTGTTGGACACATGCCATTTCCCTTTTCTTTCTGTTTATCATTCCACCCTTGAAGCCACCGTGGCACGACTTGGACACCCTGTGGAATGGTGGGCCATGCGAGCTCAGAGAGTTCTTTGTCATTCACTCCCTCCGCCCCATGCCGGATGACGTTCTGCACTAGCTGTGACAAAGGAGAAGAATGTTTGTGGCAGCAGAACAATATATGTTACTCCGACATACATGGACATAGTCCTTCTCATTCTCATTCAGTCCTTGTCCCTCATCGATAAGGAACTCGGAGAGCTCTCTTTCCAATGATTTGACTTCCGTGAGCGTGAATGATGGCATAGTAACAATATTAACGCAGAGAAGATGTGAGAGTGAAGGGGACTTGTCAACACCAGAGTTACGTAAGGTTAAGTTCCATCATAAAAGACGTATTGAGTTTCTCTCCAAAGTGTGAACGCTCTCCGACCAACTTAAATCCAAAGTCTTCATCATCACCATGAACACTTCTCATGAAATGGATAACAATATTCTCATCGCTACAGTTCACGTCCAAACAGAGCTTGAAATCGAAATCATGGCCAGTATGGTCGCGCAGAAGGAAGACTTAGATGTGGGACACCCTCAGATCAGAACAAGTGATCCGACACTTTCAAAGCGCGCTGATGATCCGGCGATCGTTCCCGTGAATGCCGCAGATCTTGTGGATATATGGATGATCTCTAGTGGCTGCTCCTCCCACCATCTGGTGGATTTTGGCATTGTAGGATTCTAATGCATTTACTTTACTTCTTCTTCTAGCGAGCTTTCAAACCATGTGTAAAAGCTTCTTCATCAGAGTCAGCCCATTGAATGTTTTTCCATACCGAAGGTAACTTGACTGCCTTCTGCTGCAGAAGATGCTGTAGAAGGAAAGCAGAAAGTTTGTGAGCACGCGTTTATATATGCATAACGTAATGTCCAAGACGGCTGCCCATCAGTACCCATCACCATCACCATCTTCCCGATGCCAGCAGAATTAGCCAAGATTGCAAAGGGGAGCGTGCACAAACAGAAGCATTGATTACAGTTGTCTTGTAAAAAAATATAAATATCCAATATACACCAATGTGGACAAGGACAAAGCTGGATCTTCACGGTCCCCGGGAGACTCGGAAGCGGAAGATGGATCGGAAGTGCCCACCTCCGCTTCGAAGATGGTTAGCACGCGAGCCTTGCAGACATCCTTACATGTATTCGATGCATGCAAGACTTGTTGTTCAAAATGCGAAGTGCATGTGGGGTCCAAGCGCAGTGAACAACAAACAAGCATGCCAATCCTGCATTCTAGCAAAGACCGGCTGCAAGGTCGAAGGACGGTGAGCTTTCTTCCACCTATCTATTCCAAGGTACATTCCTAGTATACTGTACCAAAACCCTATACTAATTCCTGGTACACCTTTTCGAGGCATAACTTTGATTCCTTCTCCATGTTGCAAATTACGTATGTCTGCCGCCACTGCATTCAGTAAGCGACAACCTTGCTGACTATGACCTGTGATGAATTCTCTCTCCATCATTATGAATCACATTTACCAAATCGACCAAAATTTTCTCCTTGCTACTGCATCGGTACATGCAGTGCTTCGAATCATTCCTTTTCTTCTTGGATCAAAAGAAGACTGGGCATCCTGGATGCAGGACAACCTTGGATTTTGAATTTGAAGAGGTTCATATCTCTGTCTTTGGACAAAAATGGACATACGGATACAAATTGTGTTTCCAAGAGCTGAGTTTCCAAAGCCTCCCTGTATTCCCCACACCCCATACTTCTTGGCAAGTCCTTCCACCGTCTGGTGAGTCAGTGATTACACTATTTCAGGTCTTGTGAAGTTGTTCCTCTCCTGATCGAACCATGTCTAGTGACTTTGAGGGTAGCCTCACCACCAAGGGTCCCTTCAAAGGAGGAGGCAGGGTCGTTTGGAGTGATGGATGTAAAGAAGAAAAAGTCATCTAGGCTCATGCTCAAGCTGAAGGTGCCTCAGCCTTCACCTAACCAAGGTACAGCAAGAAAACGTGGACATGGTGAGTCCATCCATGGATATTGAAATGGAATATCATACTACAGTCACATTGACAGTCAAAGCATCGAGTACCAAGGTCAACCGACTAGACTTAGCAGGTGTAAACATCACTGTAGCTAATGATCTTCATAGGTTTGTGAGGGATGTAAAATCTGCCTTTCTGAATATGAATGTGTGTGTACCATGGGTGGTCAGAGTGAGAAACAAGCATGTGTCTCAGGGACAACTTGTTGCATTATCCTAGGTGAGTCATGCTGTGCCTTGATCCTATTCCACATTTGCTAAAGAAGTACCTAGGGCTGCCAGCGGTCTGGCATCAGCAAGGAAATGCTGCCGTATCCCAGAAGGACAGGTGGAAGGACAGTTCTGACATGATGACAATGGCCCAGTTGCTTGTCGACTTGGATTATCGTATATTACACACATGGGGAGGCAGTGGACTGTGGACCAGGTCAAAATTGAAGAGCTCAGGTCCTGAATTCTCAGTTTGGAGCTCAAGGTCAGAAAGTTTGAATGGAAACGGAAACGGAAATGGAAATGGAAATGGAAATGGAAATGGAAATGGAAATGGAAATGGGTTTGATCCTGATGCCGAACATCGTCCTTTCTCTACTTCTTTTGCGTGAATGTAAGCTCTTTTTGCCAGTGAAATCTCGCGTAGCTCGTCTTTGCATTCCTTTCGATGACACAGGAAACAAATAACCAAAGTCTTATGACGCCAATCATGTCACAGAGGGTTTATATGCATTCACAATGGTAGAAAAAACGTTCGTTTACAGAAGGGATCCATATTAGTTTTGCTCCCCAGGTTCCGACCTTGTGTACCATTTCGGAACCCGGCAATCGGAAGCACCGGAAGAATTGAAAGCGTATGGCCTTGCGTTTTCTCAACTAAGAGCGATAGTCATACAGACATGTATACAAGCATCGCTAATCATTAGGACATTAAGCATGGGAAAAGTAGTTATACATACTCTGTATACAGCATCGGTGCGAGAAACTACCCCAACGCAAACAACGTCAACATACTGTGCTCCAGTGGAGTGGAATCCTTGCCAGGCATAAATATAACTGTACTGAAATCATGGGAAAAGTTGGGACATAACTTGTTATGTTTCCAGAAATTCAAAAGTTAGTTCATGGAGGCTGCATACACGAAGGAAGGCACGACCATCGCGAACGTCAAATCTCAAAGACACCGTGAACATGACAACTCGTAGGCATGCAAGAGCTTGCAAGAAGGAAAGTGAGACTACAGTGCAAGGAGATAAAGATATCCGGAAACTGAAAAGAGACGGGCAGCTAGACATCATGAATGATGACATAGAAAACGATCAAAGAGAGAGGGATGAGAACCTTGAATGCCGTCAGACCCTACAGCTCACCGTCTGAACAGGAGGATAGTGTGTTCACCATGTGGATATGGATATGCTGGGAAGCAAAATTGAGAGAAGCACAGAACGAGAAATCCGAGCCTGATTACGAGCGGCGCGATGATGTGAGGCTCCGAGGCAGGGGTGGCAAGCGAGGATGATCACGAGGAGCGCAGAACTATTGCCCTGCCCAACTGAAGCTTACAAGACAGCATGCTAAAAAGTGTCTGAGTGATTCCATGGAAACATGATATGGCCAGTGGAGGGAACAAAAAGGCTGAAAATGGGGCGCAGCAAAGAGAAAGACCATGGTCTACGTGGGCGACTATGAGGTACCGATCTACCGTCATGATTACTAACGGTTTTTATGTAGCGGTACACGTGACTATGCCAACGGACTTGCACGTTTTCGCCCAGCTGAGACGGTGGTTGACGTGAGTTTGTCTTGTTTTCCTGGCCAATGTACTGTAGAATTGGACCTTTGTCCTCCTGGATTTTCTTTCAGAAGGAACAATCCTGATGCTGTCTTGCCATCAATGTGGGGGAAGCGGTGGATGAAACGGTAGATCCGAAGTGGGTGTAGTTGCCTAACCCGCCTTGGGCTTACCCTGACGTAAAAGCCGATTTTAAAAAAAATTGAACTGCAAGGCACTGAAATGGAGGCTGTATTTCTTCCGCCAGGGTGAAATAACCGAGGCTCCAGCCACTGGCAATGTATAGTATACAATATAAATCTTGATTTCATCAGAGCCTGCTTTTTTTCTGCGCCCTTCACACAAGCATTCATGTCTCCCAAGGTGGTCTCTTCTGCGGATCAACTACTAGCAATTTCAAGATTGCGTTCTGAACAGGCGACTCACCGCCGACATCGGCCGATAGAATCGCTCAAAGCCGGAGTTTTGACACGAAAAAAGAAGAATCTCAGAAAGGCCTCCTGTAGGACCTCAATGTCCTTAGACTTGTGTTCGGGGATCAATGCGAATGTGAAAGCGCTGGAGAAAGGCTGTATTGTGGTAAGTAGAAAAGATAAGAGTGTGACGAGAGGTACTTGCTCATGATATCCATGTATTCGACAGAGATGCAGTGGGTGTGATGACTATGGAGACTTGATCTTCTGTCAGAAAGATGAGTGCAAGGTTGCCTTCTGTGTCGAGAGGACGTTAGACGGGGGAATGATAGTACAAGGATGTCTCAGTCTAGAAGAGATCAAAGTACTGGAGAGGAGTGAAGAAAGATTTATTTGCCCTGTGTGCTGCATTCAGCAAAAGAAGGCGTTCAACGTGAGTGAAGTTAACTCGAAGGATTTCTGAACTAAGCTGGATGACTTGAACAGTTGACGTATCGGGGAGGTAAAAGACGTCTTTTACATGCAGAGAGCACACTAGAAATATTATGGATATCTTTCGCTTTGGAGGGACTCTGGAACGTGCCTCTTAGAAGCCAAATCAAGACGTCTCTGAATAGTATATACGGGAGAGACCTCTGGGAGGACTTGGTGAGAGATTGGACAACCATTTTCTACCGAACATTGAACGATGAACTCTTTTCACAGGTATGGGTCAATGAGATCACTCTCGGAAAGGCAGGGCCCCACAAAACGCGTCTAACGTGTCCGCCAGAGGAAAAAAGCCTTCCGGTGTTGATTACCGTGGAAACTCACAGCGTTACCGAGACGGGTGAAGTTTTGTGCGGGACCGGAAGCAGCGGAAGCGGAAGTGATATGCTGTCCAAGGTGAGAATAGGCTTCATCCGGAGTGAGAGGCTGATATGCTGGAAAGGTGGTAGAACGATACCTCTCAGAAATGGTGCAGAAATACATCCGTACATCAAGAAGCACCATTAAAGGGATTATCGCGCTGATCTGCGGTTCGACGTTTGAAATGGAAGAAAGTAGGAAGGACTTGGAACGTTTGATGGCCAGGTGAACAAGTTTTTCAGTACACCATCAGGGAATGATCGTATTCACTACATGGTTAGATTGAATCTCACATTTATCCTTGGATTCACCTCCAAGTTTGTAAACCCACCGATGGTTGCAAACACCCTCAACAGCTTTTGCATCTCATTGTATTGCAAGGGGATGTCTCTGGAGGAGGCAGTGATAGAGGTATTTGGGGGAAAAAGAGAGTTTCTAACGACAAATCCAATAGTCCTGATGCGACGCGACTGCACAACCGGGGTGAGCAAGGTTAGAAATCTGGCATTAAACAAAGACTCAGTTGAACTTGTGATAGCATATTTCCATGGAGATGTTAACATATGGTGCTCTCACCCATGACCCATGGGGAGTCCCGAAACCTCTGTGTCCGAAATGCAAGACGAACATGAACGTGCAAGCAAGGATCAGAAAGAAAGGTCGGAAGGTTGGCTGGAGATGTGTATGCGGAATGGTTAGTGAAGGGTGTTCGGAAAGGCCATCCTGCGTGCGGGAGGTTACCGTCAACTGGTTGAACGACTTTTACTGGGTGGATTACCCAGTTCCACAAAGCCCATACAGCGTCAAATGGAGACAGAAGGGAGGGGAGGACTAAATTAATCTAGCATCACCGAATTCTACTGGCAATTGGCTGTCAAGTGGATCTGTACTTCCGGAGTGAGCCAACATTTCACAATACTTTGTGAGGTCTAATGGCTGTCGGAAAATTGCACAACCAGACACGTTTTCTTTCCTTCATCAATGTAAATCTTTCTGTATGTAAATCAACAGATAAGCAGGCTTGATAGCATACTCGATGGACTGCCTCGGATTGCTTCCATAGCGATAACACTTGAGATTTTTTACATCCGTTTTTCGGTGGCTAATGGGGGGGCGGAGGTGCACGTGACGCACCGACGAAAGACTGGGGGATAACCTCAGGAGACTGCTGGAGTCTCCAAATAATCTCGTGTAAACTGGGTTAAAGCCAATAAAGGAAATATTTCTCGTGTGACTCTCTGATGTTTGCATGAGCTATCATAGATCGTTCTGGGATCCCTCCGGTGCTTCCGGGCTGTCCCGGCGAACAAGACTACAGAGGAAAGCGACCATCCTTCTCATATGACTGAGACAAGTATCCTCGAAACAATTCATCTACAAGTCACTTTAGAAAGTTAGTTTAGTTCGACCAGCACAAGCTCCGACTCTTCTGGGTGGCCTAATTCCAATTCGGATTATTGGCACTAGTTGATGGCTGTCAGCGACGTGCTCCTCATTTCTACTCAGTACTCGGATAATCGTGTTCAATCATCATAAAATCAGGAAAATTTGGCAATCAATACAGTAAGCGGAGATGGCTGTGGTTGGATGTGGCAACGTCTTCCGAAGGGCACACTTCCGGGAGTGTTTTCGACTTCCGAATTCTTCTAGCAGTATCGGAAGATACCGGACCAAGCAGCTCTAATGAATAGCGTTTTGTTGAATGACAGGATTAAACGACGGGATGGAATCGAAATATGACTTTACTTTGATCGCAGCAAGCAGTGTGGAGGCCGACACCAAGAAGTGAGATCTTGATCTGGAATGAATGGAAGGTGATTGTACTAGACAAAATACGATATTTGAATTACATGATGTTATATGGAGTGCCCTAAGACAACAAATTTGCATTGCACAAAGTAAGCCGAGTGGATAGGAGTGGTCCTGGATGTGGCAAAGTAAAGTACAGTAGACCAGATAGCAAACTTATATTAGATACTCAAAAACACCGGCTCAGTATATTCATATTCATTATAAAGATCCTGGACCAACGTGTCCTCATGGTTTCTGTTTCTCACTACTGGGAGTCCCGGCTCCGGAGCGCTTCTGGCGTGTGCGCTGTGGAGAAGCGCCAAGGCCGTTGAAAAAGAAAGCTACATGAAAGGGTCGTATAGCAGATTCAGATGTATATTGCCACTGAGGTCTCCTTATTATCATTTATTCATCAGGCGAGAGTGTCGTTGGTTGCTACAAATCGAAGGAACGATCGGAACAGCCGGAGGCATCGGAAGACTGTAGCGAAGGTGAAGTGAAACCGACGATGCGACGATACGGTGACATTGAAATGACTACTCAGGCCAATGAGTGATGAACAAGAAACGCAACTCGACGTTTACTATAGTGTGCGAGGCTTTTTAGATCATGACCAGCCGTCGACTTCAAGCTGTTATTCGGGTCTTCTACTGGCACGTGAAGGACGTAACCATCACGTGATGTTTTGTTGATAATTGTTCAAAGAGAACACGAGAACGCAAGTACCCCGAGCCCTCTTTCAGCATGTCTGGTTTTCGAGTCTGTTACTGGTTACGCGGGGATCCCTTGGACGTTTGCACCACCGTCAGCTTTCCAGTCGGCAATACGGTCACCGTTGAGGTTTTGAAGGGACGCATCATTCAGGATCTCCCCAAGGGCATTGGGAGCAAAGACATAGACGTCTATAAAATCCCTCAAGATACCCCGGTCTTTGACGATGACTCAATGGGGGAAGCTCTCGGTGGACTCTCTATATCTAAATTGGGTAAACCGATGCGATCTGGAAATGCACTTGGGATTTTCCCTCCGCCAACGAACACAAATAACCAGCCAGTGCACTTCATTGTTGGTGGGTTGCCCATACAGCGAAAATTGCATTCTTTGAGAGGGATTTAACACCTGGAATGTAGACATCTTGTTAGTGAGATGCTGGCGACGAGGGGAGCGTTGCTCGGATTCATTTATGGTGCGACTCCCAGTGCGACAACGAGTGGATCTGGTGAAGGAGACACTGATGGATCGACTTCAAGTTCCGGCCTCGGTGACCTCCTTGAAACTTTACAAGATACGGGGGGAGAAAGATGTTTTAGAAGAGGAACTGAATTCGATGGGTTCAGGTGAGCTCTTGGATGGAGGGAGTGAAGTGGGGTCTGCATTCAGAGGGGTTCTCTTTTCGGATTTGCCTGCTCTGGTGATTGAGTTGGTTGAACGTGGGTGTAATGAAAAGACAGTGAAAAGTGAAGAAAATGAAGCTGATACGTGTTCAGAAGTGAATAGACGCACTCGGCCTCCTTCATCACAGCGATTGACTACAAGAGAAGATCCGATCGCGCGAGCTCGGGATGAATTCCTGTTGGGATATCGGAAGCAGCCGCCTTCAAGCACTGGAGCGCCATCCTCTTTCCGGAGCCGGCAACGTGGAGAAACGTTCATACCTTGCGGTCGTGCTTGGGAGTCCAGCCTTGGCGAGGAAGAAACGATCCCGACGACACTGCTTGATCCGGTGTTCGGTCAATTTTGCGAAGACTGTCAGAACATCGAGGTCGACACAAGGGATGATCTCCTTGCGGCAGAGCTGGAGGTTGTGATGTCGACAATGTACCAGGACGAGGGAAAAAGGGTGGAAAAGGTCGCAGAGACGTTCAGAAAGCATGGCTTGGATTTGTGTCTGTCGAGAAAAATTGATGAAACGCGATACGTGACGGATGCAGATATATCTGTTGGGGAGTATCGGTGCGTTATCGCAGAATTCAAGAATGAAGTTGGATCTAGTTCTGCAGAGCCACTTCTGGAAGCTATAGCATATTATGTGGAGACGACGCGAGGGAGCGCGGGGAAACAGCCGAATTCGCCGCTGCCATGTCTGCTTGTGGCAATCTTTGGTTTGTATATGGATAGCTGTCACTGGTACAAAGTGGATGATGATGATGTGTTTTTTCAGGGCCACATATGCTATTTGCCAGTGCAAGTTGGAGCGTGCGACCAGTAGTACAAGTATTGTCGATGCCGCTCGCATTCCATATCCATCACACGGACGTGCGGAATCAGCTCGTCATAACACGCCACGTAGCTGCTTTTCGCAGGGCGATCGAAGGGCTGAAAGAGCATTACAGGAGCATCGATCAGAGGCCTAAGAAAACGATTTCAGATCGGCTTTCGAGTGTACTCCCCCAAGGGATCAAATACTTTCCATATCCGACAAGCTACGAAACGTGGAGCGGAATTGTAAAGGAATTCCGATACATAGGGGCGGTGGCTGATAAAAAGCTGGTTTTTTTCGCAAAACACCACAAGAACAAGGACGAGGACGAGGAGGACGAGGAGTATATATGTGTGAAATTCGCTCGCACGTATTCGGTCGAGGCGCATGTTTACCTAGCCTCTGTGAAGCATGCGCCAAGGTTGAGAGGTTACAAGAATCTACCCGGTGGGTGGATGATGATTGTGACGGATGCACTGCTGGAATTCGAGACGGTATATGACCGAAAGGAAGGTCTTCCGTCGATTGTTTTCGAGGAGATGTCTCGGACGCTTAGAGACTTTCATCAGCAAGGATATGTGCATGGAGACATTCGGGACGTGAATATCATGGTATTGAAGGAGAGGAAGGACGAAGGATGTATCGATTTCCAGTTCATCGATCTGGAGTGGACGGGATCGGTTGGGGAAGCGCGTTATCCGGCACGGATCAACACGTCGACGATAGAGCGGCCACCGGGTGTTAGAGGGAGAGGACTTATTACAGCGGCGCATGACATGTGGATGCTGAGTCGGATCCGGGAAAGGAAGTGTACGTGTAAAGACTGAAAAGAATAGAAACGGGACTTTTTTAAAACATCGGAAGCACCGGAAGCGTCGGTGCTTGCTGGAATGGTTACTAGAGTCACATTCTGACTTAAAACTCGTGATTAGCCTATTTCTGCTGTGAAGATGGTATATGGTGCTCTAAGCCACCATCCATGGGGAATCCTTAAACCAGACCGCCCAAAATGCCAGACAAACGTGAACGTTCAGGCGAAAATAAGAACGAGGGAAAAGGTGAGCTGGCAGTGCATTTACGGAATGCTCAGTAGAGAATGTTCCGAAAAGCCGCCATTTGCACGTAAGGTACCCGTAAATCGGTTGAGTGATGTTTACTTGGTAGATTGTCCAGTCCCAGAAGATCCATACAAGGCAACATGGAGAGAAGTTGAAGTTGAGAGTTGAAAGAGAGAAAACTACCAAGTAATTATATGATGATTGTATTAATGCACGTGTACACATTCTAAGAAGTGGCGCGACAAACTCGTGTACAAGTGATGACAGAAAGAGAAAGAGAACATATTAGGTGAGGGCGCATGTGGAATAGAGGATTCGCGCACAAGTACCCGTAAATTAGCTGACATTTTTTAATCCAGTCCCAGAAGATCTACAAGGTAACATGGAGAGTAATCACAGCGGGCCACTTCCGGTGTGGACTGTATCAATCACATGTACACACTCCATCAAGAGATGGAGATGGAAATACAACTCATCGTTATTTTTACTTCTCTCCAAACCTTGTACCCTCTGAAGGTGAAATTTGGCGACATTACAGCCCGATCTCTGCTTCTGCTTTACCATGGAGATGGCTATCTCAAGTAAATGCAAGGCCTTCATGAACTCGGAATCACCTTCATCCCCGACAATGCCATATATATACTTGACGTGGAAATCAAGAAGTTCACCAGCTGACCCTACCAGACAGTCCATGTTCGACTTGTCAAGATGTGGATCCTGACTAGGTGAAAGATCCTTCACCGAGATACAAGGTAAAATAGAAAGTAGATTGCTTTTTCAGTAAGGGATTTAATTGATGCTGTTTTGGAAGGAACCATACCTCATGTGGGGGAGAAAATGATGGGCAAATTTGAACTTCTTTTTGTGCTTCCTTCTCCAGTGCATCTAATATCATGGTGGCGACAGCCTGGCAGTCAGATTGGATCCATAGATCGAAAACAGATTCCCATCTGTTTTTTTGTTTGAACTCGAGGTTGAGATATATAACACAGGGAGAGGGATCCATGGGCGGTCTGTGTTTCCGGGCTTCTTCGGCAAACTTGCGAATGATTCTTTGAGTACCTATCACATGCATGCCTGTTCCGACCACCATCACAAGATCTATTGGCTGAGCTGCAGAGAGATCTTGGATCTGAAATTCGATGATACCACCCGAATCTGGATGTTCTTGACCATACAATACGACATCGGGAACCATGGTCGGGACCGATCGGAACCGCTTCCCCGCTTCCCTCCTTGCGTATTCTTCTCGCTTGCAATCTGTGCAGGAGGGCAATATTCCTTCCGAGAGTTCGTCCCAGTGAGGTTTCATTTCCTGTACTGCACAGCAAGACTGACAGTACATAAAGCGAAGGTT
>JBBPKX010000368.1:0-17635 GCA_038089435.1 Boletus austroedulis | reverse complement strand
ACTCTTATCAGACACCTACTTAGTTTCTTTTCCCTTTTCTTTCTTGTTTGCCACTTAGCTAAGGGGTTAGCAGACACAGACTCGAGGATGACACTAGACTGGCCTAGACCAAGGACGCATGGCTCAAGGCTATGCCAACCCTTGACAACATGACCCCAGATCGACTCATCAAGGCTATGCATGGCTGTACACTGCCAGCGCACACCTTTTCCAAAATAGCCTCTATGACTCGGAATGACTCAGGTCGACTCCACCCGACTCATCCCCTCGTCCTAAACCGTACGCCTCTGCCCTGATGCTTGGCCTCATGTACCAATAGCATATATACCATAGTATAGCCTCGTTAGCATGGACCAGGCACAGCCTTGTACAGTAGAGTATAAATACCAGGCTTGAAGCAAGACAAGGCCCCCAGTCTTGTTCTCCTTCAATATTTCCCTCTCTCACCCATTGCTTGAATGCCCCCCTCAAGCGTCCAGCTCTTAAGTGAGTTAGGTCGTTTCATCCACATGTTCTCAAAGAAAGAATTGGAAAGGATGCTGATCAGGAAACCATGGGATTACACAATCAACTTGAAACCAGAATTTGTGCCAAAGAAGGGAAGGTTGATACCCCTTGATCCAGTCCAACAGAAAGAGGTTAGTGACTTCATTGATGACCAATTAGCCAAAGGGTACATATGGTCCTCTAAATTGCTGCAAACCTTGCCAGTGTTCTTTGTACTGAAGAAAGATGGAAGAAAGCAGATGGTGCAGGACTACTGCTACCTTAATGAGTTCATTGTGAAAAACAACTATCCTCTACCCCTCATTTCCCAACTCATTGATAAACTAAAAGGAGCAAAGCTCTTTACAAAGATGGATCTCTGCTAGGGATATAACAATATTCACATAAAAGAAGGAGACAAATGGAAAGCTGCCTTCATTTGCTACAGAGGATCATTTGAACCTCTCATAATGTATTTTGGACTATGCAATTTGCCAGTGACATTCCAAACAATGATGAACAAGCTATTTGCTGACATGGATGACATGTGCGTCATCTACATAGATGACATTATGATCTTCACAAAAATGGATAATCAAAAGGAGCATGATTGAATCATACTCAAGGCTCTTGCTAGACTTGCTGAGAATGACCTATTTATAAAATCCAAAAAATGCAATTTCCAAGTAAAGGAAGTAGAGTTTCTGGAAATGATCATTACCTCAGAAGGAATTCAAATGGATGAAGAAAAGGTGAAAGCCATCAAGGAATGGCCTGCCCCTACTAAAGTAAAGAACATCCAAAGTTTCCTTGGACTTGCCAATTTCTACAGAAGGTTCATTGATGGATATGCTCAAGTAGCACAACCACTCAACAACCTTACCAAGAAGGACGTGACCTTCAAATGGGGAGAATGACAGCAGAAAGCATTCAATGAGCTAAAAGAGAAGTTTACCACCACCTCCATTCTTGCATACCTGGATATTGATAAACAATTCTGTCTAGAAACAGATGCATCAGACTATGCAACCAGAGCCATCCTATCTATAGAGCTGAATGGGAAATGGCACCCAGTTGCCTACTCTTCACATTTAATGACCCCCAAAGAATGAAACTACCCTATTGCAAATAAAGAAATGCTTTTGGTCATACAAAGCTTAGAGCAGTGGAAACACTACCTAGAAGGAGCATGCCATGAGTTTGAGATATGGAATGATCACATGAACCTCCAATGGTTCATGAAAAGACAGGACCTAAATTGAAGGCAGGCCTGATGGGCCCAGTATTTATCATGGTTTCACTTCAAATGGGTGCATAAAGCCAAAACACAGATGGCCAAGCTGGATGCACTCTTGAGAAGAGAAGACCATCTGAACAGAAGAGATGATGATAACAAAGGAGTAACTGTGATTCCCACTGATAGAATTCACATGGTACAGATTGAGATGGATGATGAAAAGATCATCAGGAGAATAAAAGGACTCATGCATCACCTAAAAAAGACTGAAATTCACAAATTGGAAGAATGACACAAAGTCCATATGGAGCAAGAAGATTTGCTAGTGGATGAAAGAGGAAGGATCTTCATACTGGAAGACAAAGAAATTAAAATGGAAATACTCTGCTTACATTATGATACTCCCATAGCCAGACACCCCAGAGCAGAGAAAACAAAAGAGTTAATTGAACAAAGTTATGCCTGGCCAGGGCTTGCAACTCAGGTCAAAGACTACATTGCCCATTGTGACCTATGTGCTAGACACAAGGAAATGAACACCCCACCAGCTGGAAAATTATTATCCCTACCTATACTAGAAAAATCATGGATGGATGTATTGGCAGACTTCATTACAGACATACCTGCTAGCCAAGGGTTTGACACCATCTTGGTAATCATAGATCGATTCCCCAAAGAGGTCAAGTTTGTTTCATGCTGAAAATCAACCACCACCATGCAAACGGCTCAACTATACTTAGACCACGTATAGAAGACACACAGACTTCCCTAGACTATCATATCGGATTGTAGACCACAGTTCACATTGCAGGTGATGATAGATATATGCAAAAGGTTAGGAATCACACCCAAACTCTCTACAGCATTCCATCCACAGACAGACAGACAGACAGAATGGATCAATCAAGATCTACAACAATACCTCCAACTCTTCTGCTTCTCACAGCAGTCAAAATGGAGCAAATGGCTAGCCATTGCCCAATTCTCTTATAATAGTAAAAAGCAGAGCTCTACAGGAGCTTCCCCCTTCAGCCTTACACATACATATCAGCCAAGAATGGGCTTTGAATGGTGCATACTAAAGGCACCAGCAGCTGAAGAACTATTGGACCACATAAAGAAGGTTTGGGAAGAAGCACAGAGTAATTTAGAAAAGGTGCAATGCCATATGAAGGAACAGGCAGATCGACACCAATCAGATACACTGCTGTATAAGGAAGGTGACTTAGTTTGGTTGTCAACAGAGAACCTTCATCTCATATGCGCATCGAAGAAGCTGATGGAGCAATGGTTAGAACCATATACCATCTTAAAGATGATCGGTCTCAATGCAATAAAGCTGCAGTTGCCCAGATCCATGAGAATCCACTCTGTAGTCAACATCTCCCACATAAAGCTGTACAAGGAACAACTGCCCAGACAACTGGTAGTTGAATCTAGCCTGGTACTCATCACTGAAGAAAGGGAAAACAAATGGAAAGTGGAAAAGATAGTGAACAGCAGATGGTATCATAAGCAGCTCCAGTTCCTGGTGCACTAGAATGGCTACCTGGATGAAGAACGCACTTGGGAGCTGGAATCTCATCTTTCACATGCAAAGCAGGCTATTGTGGACTTCTATGCTGTCTCACCGAACACTCTGCACCACTTGCACATCGCAGTTCCTGACTTCTTTGATATGTTTAAATATTGCAGATCACCTATATCCAAGAAGCTGCAGCATCAGTTGCCTTTTGATCAGCTTGACCATCCATGATGGTTAGCCCCAGGGGTGTGCCTGGGTTACCAACACTCTTATTGCTGATTGAGCCTCACTCTTGCAATGGACCACCACCTCTGCAATATGCTGACCCACCTCCTCAACTGCATCACCTTATACATCGCCCATACTTGCAGAATTTGTTTCTGCTTGCCTATTTATGTTGAAACACCAGAACCCATCAGAGACTGGGAGAATGACGATCCTGATGCCATATGGGATAATGAATGGGATAGTATGCACCTCCTAGGGAACCATGCTGAACAATGGCAGTTCATATGGGATAATGGCTTGGATAGCCATAGCATCCACAACACAGTGTCAGTATGGGGTGACTACAACTTGGAAGGGGACACAATCCTGGAATTGGCACCAGACCCTAAAGATTCGGGTTGGATGCCAGAGAATTGGAGAGGACCTTGGGAAATTGTACAGGAATCCATGCACCTCTGGCTTCCCAAAGCAATGCCAAAGCCCAAGATAGATCATGCTGTCCTGATTTCCAACCCCCTACCTCCAGTTCAACCCAATTACTATGTCTACCCAGAGCCTTACAACTGGCCAGACATCAGCCCCTCCACACAGTATCAGCCACAGGTGTCATGATGGCCCCCTCACATGGATATGCCCAGTGAGCAGTGTGGCTACTTCACACATTACCTCATGCACCTGCAATGGCTGGAGGAATTACTGGAAGAAGAGGCACCATATAAGGATTAGCTGTCAGGATGCCAGCTCATAGGAAGGAGGTAGTGTAACATTTCCCTATTTTTCTATCTATTTTATGGTCACTTATTTAGTTTCTTTCCCTATTTCTTCCTTGCTCACCTCTTAGCCAAGGGGTTAGCAGACATGGACTTGAGACAGAGTCTAGGTCACTCTGGACCAAGATGGCATGGCTCAAGGCTATGCATACCCTTGATGTCATCACCCTGGAATGTAATGAGGCAGTGATCAGCTGTACATAGCCCCAAGGGCATGTCCATCCTGAAATAGCCCCTATGACTTGGACTGACTCACAACAACTCATCCCCTTGTCCTATTCTGTTCATCTCTGCTCCAATGCTTTACCTCATGTACCAGTAGCAGTATCTGCTTGTGTATAGCCTCAATAGCACAGCCATGTACAGTAGAGTATAAATACCAGGCTCAAGGCAACAAGATACCCCAGTCTTGTTCTCCTTGAAGTTTTCCCTCCTCACTTCTACTTTCGCATATGCCCACCTCAAAGTGTACTAGCTCTTAAGTGAGTTGGTCATTTTACATCCCTATATCCTAGCAAGAGAAAGGATATTGATAAGAAGAAGGGCAAAAAGAGTTGATCACAAAGTCACTCAATTAGCAGAATGAACCAAGGCTGCAGGACAAAGGGTCCTTAACTATTTACAGCAGTTAGATGATCAGATCTTGGAACAGACCCCTTATCAACCATCTATGCCCACCCCACTCTGCATCAGACCTAGATTCTCCATAGAAAGTGGTGAGTCATCCCTTTAACCACCAAGCCTTCAAGCAGAATCTTGCTGGCATACAGCTTAACCAGACATTGGCATAGGATCTACTTAATCTCTTTGATCATTTAACAGAAAGACATGATGATGCCCAGATAGTACTAAACACAGCCAATACTATCATGAGATGTCAAGCAGCAATTGATCACTGCACTAGAAAATCAGATTAACATAGCAACTAGTCAAATCACTGCCCTGCAGGCATTGATGTCAGCACATCCTACCACTGCACCAAAGCTTAGTAAAGCTTTCATAGACCTCAGATTGTACAATGGATCTCAATCCAAGTTTGAGGAATGGTGGACAAAGATTCAGGCATGGTTGACAGTGAATGCTGCAGTGTTTCCACTAGCAAGTCAGAAAGCCATAATAGCTGTCCTGTCCCAATTAGAAGGACAAAAGGCTGGAGGCTTTGCCTAGACAAAATTAGATCTTATGTCAGCAGGAGGAACCTATCTGTGGACTCTTCTGATAACAGAAGTTAAAGCTTTGTTCTGCTTGGTTAATCAGTAGGAATGGGCTAGAGCAAAGCTCTAGATCCTCAGGCAAGGAAAGATGCTGATAGATAACTGGATCATCAAATTCATGGAGTATGAGCCTCAAACTGGAATAGATACCTCACATCTAATTTCATTTATTGAAAAGAATGTTGACCAGAAAATCATTAATAGGATTCATATGGAAGGACCTAGACCAGCAACTGTGCTAGACTATCTAGAGAAATGCCAAACAATAGGCACTAGAAGGCAACTCCTCTTCTTCATCCATAACAGGACAACTGCATGTTGAGACCCATTTGCAATGGATGTTGACTGGATGGAGATGGAATTGGAACCAAAACCTGATGATGAAGAATAGGAGCTAGCCATGATCAGAAAAGAAAAAGCACATATCCCTAAGAAGTTCAAGAAGACTTGGACATGTGCTTCCATGTGCTTTAATTACAGAAAAGAAGATCATTTCACTAAAGAATGTTGGCAACCCTTGACTAGATGTTCCAATTGCTCATGAAGCCAAGGGAAGCATAAATCCAATTGCATAAGAGTAAAGTCTAGATTGGCTAGAGCTATAAACTCAGAACCTACCATATCTTGGGATGAAGAAGCACTCCCTACAGCATGCAAAGGCATGTCCATGGAGCAGGTTAAAGCTCTATTTCAATCTATATCCTCAAGCTTGGAAAAAGCTTGAGCAGTCTTGAAGGACTAAGTAAACAGGCTGCAGAACCAAGCTCAGATGCTTGGATGATATCATTATTATCAAAAGGATATGAATCTATTCCAGCAGTCATTCAAGAAAATGAGTGATCAATCCAACTAATGGATATAGGCATGCAGCATCTTGTTGTGATCACAGAAGAAAATCAGAAACCCCTTAAAAGAGAAATAGTTCTACCAATTCGGGTTACAACTGAAGATGGAAAGACAATATCTGTCTTTGCTCTCTTAGACTCTGGATTACATGTGGCATTCTTGGATAGAATGTGGGCACAAGAGAATGAAGTACCTCTGAAGCCCTTACTCCAGCCAATAGCTTTATACAACACCAATGGAACAAGGAACAGTGCCAGAGATCTAAAGAGTTATGCCATTGTTAAAATGGAGTTCAATGAACACCAAGAATGAATGAGAACAGAGATAGTGGATCATAGAAAAAATAGAGTTATTCTAGGATTCATATGGTTGAAGCATCATAACCCTGAAATCGATTGGAAGAATGGAATTGTGTAGATGACCTGATGTCCACCTGATTGCCAAGACCCTTTTATACACTGGTTGAACAGAATGGAATACTCTGCCACTCAACATATGGCTGAGATGCACTATGGACAGTAAGTAGATCAAAAACTTGCAGACCTAGTAAACAAAGATAAGAAACCAGAAAAATTAGTCCCAAAGAAATATCATCAGTATCTGCATGTCCTCTTGAAGAAAAAAATTAGGAAAGAAACTAAATAAGAGGCTGTTAAGTGTCAGAAAATAGATAGAAAAATAGAGAAACATAACAGATATAGTAGTACCTATAGAATACTTTAGTAGTCACTAAAGTAGAAGCACTACCATACTAAAACTGTAAGTACTAGTGATTAGGTAAGCCCATGGCTATACTACCACAGACTGTTTGATATATTTAAATATTCCAACACAAGCTTGTTCAGAGGCATCCACAATTGACAGAAACTGTATGTATAAGTGTGCAGAGTTTGGTGTTGAAGATTGGTCCTTATGCCAGAGTTTATCAAATAATGTTGTGAAGAGCCAGACTTGACAGAGTATATTGACAACAACAAAACCATCAAATGGAAGCATGTGAAACTGATGAGACAGAACCAGGAATACAAAGAGATGCCAAGAAACAAAGGTGAGAAGGACCAAAGTCCAACTCAAGGGTGACCCATCAAAGAGACAAGTTGTCATATCACTGTTTTCTGCAAAGTCCAATTCTGGTCCACTCTGGTCTATGGACATCACATCAGTGTTTCAGTTCCAGACATCTCAGAGTCAAAACTCTGGATGGTACTTCTTATATTCTTTCTTTGTTCTCTTTTTATTCTAAGTTCATTTCTGTGGTTTTTAGGTTTCTTATCTGTTAAACTTTGTGTAAAAAACATCTATGAATTCCTTTGTTCTCTGTTCTCTGACATGGCATTTCCTATGTACATTGCCTTTGCTTAGTTTTCCTTTTCTACAAACTCTGGCCACAGAGTTATTACCAGACTTGTATATAAACTCCTGTATTCCTCTGTAGTCACCTCAGTTTGAATATCATCTTAGTCTCCTTCCAGTTCAAGTCCAATCTCTATTGTCTCTGTCTCCTCCATTCTCTACTCTGAAATACAAGGACACAGGACTTGACAAGGGTGTGATACATACATCTTGTGCCAACATCCTTCCCCCTCTATATCTCCATTCTTCATACCTTTGCATGCCAAATCTCCAATCAACCTCAGTTAATATCTCTGTTGCTCTACACCCTCCATCCTTCAAACCTCTGCCAGACTTAATAGTATATTCAAACTGAACCTTGTTGAGTTCCCTTCTTACTTCTCATTCTTATGTCATGTATACACAGCACTTGTCTCATTATCCTGCAAAGTGCCTTTGGCTCCTTGTGCATGGTATCCAGTGAATACATGAGTCTTATCCAATGCCAGCTTTCTTCTACAGTATCTCCCAAAAGTGGCACCCCCTGTCTCTGCTTACTCTGCTTTTGAAGACTACCATTGATGAATCCTGAATTGCAGTCATTCTGGATGACAACAACAATGACTTCTATAAATCACATTGTCACACTGACACTCTGGTGCACATCTGGGCAGCTGGTGGTTGCTTCAGTGGTTTTGAAGGAGGTGGTGGTGATGATGATCCAGACAACCCTGACAACAACAATGATGATCAATCTCCCAACAAAGTTTTCCTGGCTTTCAAGCCATTCAACCAACTTGCTGATGCTATCTATGACATGATGCATCACACACTTCATCACAAAGACTCTAGTGACATGAAGATGAAAGTCAGAGAACCAGACACCTTCAACAGGTTTGACCCAAAGAAGCTTCAGCCTTTTGTCATCCAATGTAAAATTAATTTTCAAGCAAATCCAAAGTCATTTAAACATGACTGTCAAAAGGTCACCTTTATCCAGCCATACCTTAAGGGTATGGCTCTTGACTACTTTGAGCCAGACCTCCTCAGAGATTTAGCTTTAGCCAACCATCCATTATGGATGGATGATTGGTAAGCATTTGTATTTGAATTACAGTCTAACTTTGGTCCATATGACTCCATTGCTGAGGCAGAGGCTCAACTCAAGCATCTCTGTATGAAAGACACCCAACATATTTCAAAGTACATCATTGAGTGGAACCACCTCATGAACCAAGTCCAAGAGTGGGAACTTGGTGTGCTCCACTAGAGTTTCTACACTGGACTCCTGGATCAGATCAAAGATAAGATCACTTGTCATGGCAAACCAGATACCATCCACAATGTGTGTACCCTAGCCCAGCAGATTGATCAGAGGTACTGGAAGTACAAGAAAGAAGTATCACATTGTGGAACTCCAGACTGCTCTGAATCCATATTCCTAGTTATTGCAATATTCCATGACCATATTTCATCATTATACATCCTCATCAATAGTTCAGAAGGTCATTTGCATAGTCTGGATCCAAGTCAGTAAGTCCAAGTCTGGTTGGTTTGGTCTGGTGTGGAGCTCCAGACCACTCTGGGTCTATATTTCCAGTTTTTGTGACATTTCATGACCATGTCCCATCATCATCCTTCATCATCAATAGTCTGGAATGTCATCTGCATAGTCCAGGTCTGAGTCAGTAGGTCCAAGTCTGGTATGTTTAGTCTGGTCTGGGTCCAGTTTTTCCTGTGCTCTGTTCAATGTCTTACACTTGTTTCATCATTCAGAACCTGTAGTTACAACCTTATTTCATCCTAGATACAATACTAGACAGTCCTCTGGGCATTCCCAAGGACTATAAAATCCTTGTCAACCATCTGACAAGGGGGAATATACATTTTACAGTCTCACTGTCACTGTTTACTGTCTACCAACCACTGCATGCATGTCTCCACCATTCTCCAACATTCCCCTCACTGTCCACCACCTTCCTATCAACTACCAATGGTTTAATAGTCCAGTTTGTCATGCTTTGGACTATCATTTGAACTACAATGACTGTCCCAGAAATGTCTAGGACCACTCCCCTCTTATTCATCCTTCACTTACCTGGTTATCCTACACATAGGATCCTCTGGGACAAGCACATTCACAGTCCCTCATCTTACAACTACTCACCCAAAAAGTGAAGTTTACACCAGTCCAAGTCCATGTTTTTCCCATGCTTTGTTTAATGTTTACAACCTGCTTCACCATTCAGACCTTGTAGTTACCAACTTGTTTCACCTTCCATACAGTACTAGACAGTCCTCTGGGCATTTCCAAGGACTATAAAATCCTTGTCACCATCCCTGACAAAGGGAGAATATATGTTTTACCATCTCACCATCACCATTTACCATCTACTAACCAATGCATGCATATCCCCACTGTTTCTCACTGTTTTCTACCATTCTCCAACACTCACCTCACCATCCACCACATTCCAATAGTCTGATAGTCCAGTTTCTCACACTCTGGACTACTGTCTGGACTACAACAACTGTTCTGGAAACATCCAGGACCACTCCCCTTCTATCCATTCCTCACCTGATTTGAAATGACCAACTCACTTAAGAGCTAGTATGCTTGTAGAGGGGTGTATGTGAGGGTAGAAGTGAGGAGGGAAAGATCAAGGAGAACAAGACTGAGATGTCTTGTTGCCTCAAGCCTAGTATTTATACTCTACTATACATGGCTGTGCCTGGTCTGTGCTAACGAGGCTATGAGGAGCTACATGTGCTATTGGTATATGAGGCAAAGCATTTAGGCAGAGGAGCATGGAATAGGATGAGCAGGTGAGTCATGTTGAGTCAGTCCAAGTCATAGGGGCTATTTTGGGAAGGGCATGTGTTGGGGTGCATGCACTGCCTTGTACTGTCTCCATATGATCCAATGCTATGACGTTGAGAGTATGCATAGCCTTAAGCCATGAGGCCCTCAGTCCAGACTGCTCTAGATCATGTCTGAGTGTCCATGTCTGCTAACCCTTAGCTAAGGGGCAAACAACAAGAAAATAGGAAAAGAAACTAAGTAAGCAGCCATAAAATAGGGGAAAAAATAGAAAAACATAACACTACCCCCTTCCTATGAGCTGGCATCCTGACAGCTATTGTTCCTCTGGCAGTTCATCTGGCCAAATCAAGTAAGCCATATATAGGGCAAAATATCCTTGCTGCTCACTGGTCATATCTATGGTAGGAGGCCACTGCAAGATCTGCAGATGATAGAAAGAGGAGGGGCTGATATTGGATCATTCAAAGGGCATAGGCCACATGTAAGCATTTGGGCAAACCAGCAGAAGCAGGTTCAGATATGGAACTGTGACATTGCACTCCAAGTGCAGCATCTGGCCAGGCAGCCAGAGATGCATGGATTTCCACATGATGTTCCAAGGACCTTTCTAATTCTTGGATGTCCAACCCTCATCCTCAGAATCTAATTCCAAATCTGGAATACTTTCCTCATCATCATCACCCCAGGCAGAGGCAGTGTTGGCGATGCTGTGAAACATAGAACCATCATTCCAAATGAATATCCACCATTCTGCATGGTGGCTGAGAGGGTGTTTGGGATTCCATTCTGATTTCCAGGTAGGTCCCCCTGTGTCAGCCCAATCTCCAATTAGTTCAATCCCTTCTTTCATGATGGGATTAAGCAAAGGTAAGACATAAATAGGGGAGTGAAGACAAAGGTGAGTGATGTGTGCATGATGACGAGTGGTGAGTGAGCAGATGGTGTCCATTGTGAGAGCAAGGCTTGATCAACAATAAGAGCATTGGTAATCCAGGTGTACTCCTGGAAATTATCATTAAGGATCATCCAGGCAATCAAAAGGTAGAAGATGATCTGGCTACTCCACAGCCAGTGATCCACAATACTTAAAGAGGTTGAAGAAGTCAGGGAGAGCAACACAGAGTTTCTGTAGGGTGCTCAGCTTATGGACATGAAAGTCTGCAATGGCTCATGGCATGTGCTTCAAGTTGCCCTCCACTTTCCATGTCTGCTCTTCTCCTGGGTATCCCTTTCAATGCACCAGATACTGGAGATGGTTACATGCCCATTGACTGTCTGCGATGTAATCCACTTCCCATTCATTCTCTCTATCTTCCATCACAGCAACTGGTCCAGGCTAGGAGACCATTTGGCCATCAAGGTGTTTCTTGTAGGGTTTAACCCTGGAGATATTGACTACTGGGTGGATATGCATTGTTCTTGGAAGGCGCAGCTCCACTGTGTTTGGTCTGGCAAGGCAAATGATAGTGTATGGGCCAAGCCATCATTTCATTAACTTCTTAGAAGCTCTGGTGAGTTTAAGGTTCTCTGTTGAAAGCCAAATCTTATCTTCTTCCACATATGGAGGGGCTTCTGATCTAGTCTTATCCACTTGGGTCTTCATATGATGTTTAGCAATCTCTAGATTTGACTCCATTTTCTTCCATACCTCCTTCATTTTCTTAGTGAAGTCTTCAGCAGCTGGCACTGATGTCTTGTAGGCTTCAAAGCCCATGCATGGTTGATAGGTGTGGGTTATTTCAAAAAGTGATAGCCTGGTGGTGGAATGTTGTTTACTATTATATGAGAACTGGGCAATGGCAAGCCAGTCAACCCATTCCCTTTGTTCCTGAAAACAATAGAGGCAAAGGTGTTGTTGAAGCATGCAATTGATCCATTCTGTTTGACTATTCATCTGTGAATGGAATGCAGTAGATAGCTTTGCACAAATTCCTAACCTTTGGCATAGATCTATCATCACTTGTGATGTGAATACTGGCCCTTGGTCCAATACAATGGTCTGAGGTAGTTTGTGTGTCTTCCAGACATAGTTCAGGTAAAGCTTTGCTGTCTGTAATGCAGTGACTGTTTTATTACAAGGAATAAACTCAACTTCCTTTGAGAATCTGTCAACTACCATCAGAATAGTATTGAATCCTTGACTTTCCAGTAGGTCTGTGATAAAGTCTGCAAAGACATCCATCCACAGTTGCTCTGGGGTTTGTAGCAGTATCAGCTTTCTGGCAGGTGCAATGTTCTGTCCCTTGTGCCTTGCACAAAGATCACATCTGGTGACATATTCTTTTACCAAGGTTGGTAAACCAGGCCAGAAATAACTTCTCTGAATTAGTTCTAGTGTTTTCTCTGCTCTTGGATGTCTGGCTATTGGGGTATCATGATGTAGGCAGATGATTTCCATGTGTAGGTCATCATCCTCTGGGATATATAATCTGTTTTCGTCATCCACTAGCAATCCTTCTTGCTCCATATAGACTTTTAATTCTGTTTCAATCAGGTGAACATCTTTTTCCTTTAGTAGATATATATGGTTTTTGACACATTCATGAATTACTTGGTCATCTGTGTTGATTTGTATGGTCTTTATCTGTGTTGGGGGAATCATCTGCACTCCTTTGTTATCATCCTCTGTTCCTTCTGTATGATCTGGTCTTCAAGATAGGGCATCTGGTTTTGCCATTTGTATTTCAGCTTTATGTACTCATTTGAAGTGAAAATGTGAGAGGTATTGTGTCAAATGTGCTTGTCTTTGATTAAGGTCCTGCCTCTTTATGAACCATTGGAGATTTGCATGATCATTCCAGATCTCAAATTTGTGATGGGCTCCTTCCAAATAATGTTGCCATTGCTCCAAGCTTTGTATCACTGATAGCATCTCTTTGTTGGTTACCAGGTAATTTTGTTCTTCTGGTATCATAGAGTGTGAGGAGTATGCGATGGAGTGCCATCTGTTTTCTAGTTCTATGGAGAGCACAGCTCCTGTTGCAAAGTCTGATGCATTTGTCTCTAGTCAGAATCGCTTGTCAATGTCTGAATAGGCTAGAATGGGCATGGATGTGAACTGTTGCTTTAGCATGTCAAATGCTTTCTGCTGAGGTTCATTCCAGGCAAATGGGGTTTCCTTTTTCATTAAGTCATTGAGTGGTCTTGCAACTTGTGCATATCCATCTATGAAGTGGCAATAGAAATTGGCTAATCTGAGAAAGCTTTGTACTTGTTGGACTGTTTTCAGGATCAGCCATGCTAATATGACTTTCACCTTTTCATCATCCATGCAAATTCCTTCTGAGGTAATGATCATCCCTAGGAATTCTACTTCTTTTATGTGGAAGTAACACTTTTCTAGTTTGATAAATAAGTCATTTTCCTTGAGTCTTGCTAGGACTTTGAGCATGATCTGATCATGCTCCTTTTGGTTATTGGTTTTGATGAAGATCATGATGTTATCAATATATACTACACACATGCCATCCATATTGGTGAAGAGTTCATTCATCATTGTTTGAAATGTGGCAGGTGAATTGCATAATCTGAAGTATATCACCAGAGGTTTGAAGGATCCTTGATGACATACAAAAGTGGCTTTCCATTCATCACCTTCCTTAATTCAGATGTTATTGTATCCCCATCTCAGATCTATCTTTGTGAAGAGCTTTGCTCCTTGTAGCTTATCGACAAGTTGGGAAATGAGGGATAGTGGATAGTTGTTATGGATGGTGAATTCATTGAGATATCAGTAATCCTGTACCATTCTCTTTCTTCCATCCTTTTTTGACATGAAGAACACTAGAGATGTCTGTGGAGACTTAGAGAGTTGAATATACCCTTTTGCTAGCTGATCATCTATGAAGTTGCTGACTTCTTTCTGCTGCTCCAGGTCAAGGGGAATCAGTCTCCCTTTCTTTGGTGTAAAGTCCAGTTTCATTTCTATTGTGTGGTTCCACAGTTTTTGCACCAGCATTCTCTCGGAATCTTTCTTTGAGAAGACATGCAAATATTGGTGGTACTCCTTTGGGACTAGTTCTTTCAGTTTCTTATTCTGATCCATCAGCTTGGCAAGCTTTTGATCAACTTGCTGACCTTTCCACATTTCTGCTCTATATAGGGCTTCATGGAGTTCCAATTGCTGTAGTTGGGCTTGGAATGGTTCTTTGCATTTTGTAGGACACTGGGTCATGGTTACCATACCCTTTTCCCAATCTATCTCTGGGTTATGGCATTTAAGCCAAGTAAATCCAAGAATGACTTTGTTTTTCCTGAGATGAGCTATTTCTGTTCTCATTCATTCCTAGTGTCCATCATACTCCATAGTAACAACAGCATAGTTCTTTAGTTCTCTGACACTATTCTTGGTTTCATCAGCATTATACAATATGATGGGCTTTGAAAAAGATTTAAGGGGTATATGATTTTCCTTAGCCCACATTTCATCTAGAAATGTCATGTGTGATCCAGAATTGAGTAAGGCATGTACCAGAATTATTTTTCTGTTTTTGGTCTGAATCTTTATTGGTATATTAATCTCTCATTTTGGCAATCCTATGGCTTCTTCCTTGGTGATAGTGGTGAAGAAATATAAAAGGGATTGGACTCAACCAGGAGATCAAGTAAGAAAGAGTGGATAGAAGGCAGGAGCAAGTGTAAAACTTGTCCCAAGGGATTCATGCAGGTTGAATAGAGTGAGAAGGGGTAGCTTGACTATGCCAAGTGTACAAATTGAGGAGTCTGGAATGAATCTGGTTTGAATGCAGATTATCTGGTCTAGAACAAGGACTGGATATGAAAATGATGAAGGAAATGATGATGACAAGGTGACGAAAGACTTGAGATGAGAGGGATCAAGGCAGACAAGCACAAGATGAGATTCTAGATCTTTACACAAGATTTTATAGTCTGGGCATTCCCAGGACTCTACACTGCAGATCCTAACACCACAATGTAGCTAAAAAGAAATAAGGTGACAACAAATGAAATCATCTGGACATGTTTCTCTAAAATGCCTGACATGCAATAAGGTTGTAAAAGATTAAACAAAATGAACAAACACAAACCATAAAGAGGAAAGAGTGTCCAGTATGTCCAACTATGGATGAACAACATGGATAATTGGAAATGGAAATGGATACATACAGATAAACATGGATCTTGACTGGATAGACATGGGACACAATGGACAACTTGAACAACTCTTGAATGTGACTATTGATGACTGGAAAGTGGCCTGGATGACTGGTTATGACTGTAGGAAACTGTGGTTTCCCACAGTGGTGAGGTGCCTCATATCTATATTTGTTGGTTGGAGTGCTCTCAGCTTTTCTTGAATGACTATTGGTATAGATTCATATCCTTTTGATAATAAAGTCATAGTGCAAATATCTGAGCTTGGTTCTGCAGCCTGTTTGCTCAGTCCTTCAAGACTGCTCAAGCTTTTTCTGAGCTTGAGGGCATAGATTGAAATAGAGCTTTGACCTGTTCCATCGTCATGCCTTTGCAGGCTTGTGGGACATCTTCTTTATCTTCCCATGACATGGCTACACTGGTCTCCATTGCTCTGGCAGATCTTGCTTTCATTCTTACACAATTGGTAAAGAGATGTGCAAGTCTCTTTCTCTCCTTGGTGGCTAGCCAAGGGAATGCTCGATAAAGAATAAAAGAAGCAGTGGAGGAAGTATGGTGCTTGTGTAGAGAACTTACACTTGGAGTGGGTGAGTAAGTGTGTGAAGTAGTGGGCACTGAGGATACTTGAAGTGCAGGTGAAACCACCTAACTCACTTAAGAGCTGGTATGCTTGAGGAGGGTGTGTGTGAGTGCAGAAGTGAGGAGGGAAAACTCCAAGGAGAACAAGACTGGGATGTCTTGTCGCCTTGGGCCTAGTATTTATACTCTACTATACAAGGCTGTGCTTGGTCTGTGCTAGCAGGGCTATACATGAGGGAGTACTGCTATAGGTACATGAGGCCAAGCATTGGGGCAGAGACAGACATGTAAGGACAAGGGGATGAGTTGTGTCAAGTTAGTCCAAGTCATAGAAGCTATTTTGGGATGGGCATGTGTTTGGTGACATGCACAGCCAATTACTGCCCTACAACGTTCTGGGATCATGATGTCAAGGGTTTGCATAGCCTTGAGCCATGCTGCCTTGGTCTGGACTGACCTAGACCAATCCTTGAGTCCATGTCTGCTAACCCTTAGCTAAGAGGTGAACAAAAAGGAAATAGAAAGGAAACTAAGTAAGTGTCCATTAAGTATTGGAAAATAGATAGAAAAATAGAGAAACATTACACTATCCCCTTCCTATGAGCTGACATCCTGACAGCTATTTGGCAAGCTCACCCTCCAGCGGCTCCTCAGGCCACTCCAGGTGGGCCAAGTACCATGCAAAGTACCTGCACTGCTCGAACAGCATGTTCATGTGTGGAGGCCATTGCATGACCTGTGGGTGGTACTGAGTGAAAGGGCCAATGTCCAGCCAGTTATAGGGTACCAGATACACATAGGCATTCAGGTGGACAGGTGGCAAGGGATCAGAAATGGAAACAGCAATGTCCTATTTGGGCTTGGGCATGGCACCAGGAAGCCACAGGTGCATGGGTTTCTGGACGATTTCCCAAGGACCTCTCCAGTTCTTGGATGTCCAGCCATCATCCTCCAGATGTGACAACCTGGCTTCCTTAGGCTGTTCTATACTCTGGAGGTTCCCTAGTTAAAGGGCTTGGAGAAGGTATGCTTCAAGCGACTGTGAAAGGAGCTGAGGGGCTGGGAGAAAGGCAAGAAAAATACAGGTGAATTAAGATGGGGACTGTGCTACTGACAGGCCTTTATATACTCTACACTACAAGGCTGTGCCTGGTCTGTGCTACTGAGGCTATCCTGAGCTACTATAGCTATTGGTACATGAGGCAGAAAGGGCTGTGAAGCGTCCATATTGCTATAGGATGAGATATGACAGTGCCTCCTCTATGAGGCTGTTATAGGATCAACATGATGTAACTGCAAGGCAAATCCTGTACCTGGCTGTGCTATCCTGTGCATCCTGTGCAATCCTGTGCGCAGTGCCTGCTGCATGAGGCATGTGAGTCAGAGTGACCAAGAGTGACTCCTACTGACTCCAGTATGACTTGGTATGACTTGTTGTGACTCGATCGAGGTCATGACTCATTATGACTCGATGTGACT
>JBBPKX010000366.1:0-10587 GCA_038089435.1 Boletus austroedulis | reverse complement strand
TTTCTGACATTCTGGTGCTCTTCATCAGCGGGCCCATAAACTTCGAAACGAGTACACAGCGTCGCAAAAATCGCACGAAAGCCGGCGTCAGCAGTTGGACATACATCTTGCCGAGATCGACGAACTCCGGCGCGCACTGTCAAGACAAGCTGACGAACTGCAACGGACAGAACAAGAAAAGAACCGGATGGTGATGGAGAAGACGGACATCGCGAGGACCATCGCCACGCTCGAGGCTGAACTGAAACGTGTCCGGAAAGATGCGGAGATCTTTGGTCGCGACTTGAAGGCTCTTCGCGCAGAAAAGGAGAAATCCCACCAGAAGCAAAAGGAGGAGGTCTCCAAGTCGGAGCGTGGGAGGAAACAGGCTCAGACCCAGATTCGTCTACTCAATGAGCAACTTGAGAAGCAAAAGGCGAAGACCAAGAGACTGCAGCAGCACGTTTGCGCCACGTGGGTATTCCTTTGCCTTGCATTAGACAGGCGGTGTCATGGGCTCTTTGCAGCGACGACGGTCAGCTCGACGAGATCAAGGCCCAACATAAACGAGAATGCAAGGGACTGATTGTTCAGATCCGTTACTTGAAGGCCAAGTTCACTCGGGAATCGACATTGCGGGACGATCTCAGCTATCAGAAACGATACCTCCTCGTCCTATTGTCAAGTTTCGAAGCGAGGTAGTGTGGACATGTGTCTCCCGGTTATCCCCTGACCTAACATAGCCGCGACCAGCGACCAGCGTATCTTGGCTTGCATATCGCGAATAGGATACCCCAAGCTGGGTCCACCCGCAGTCACGAAAAAGTGCCGGACCTTTAAAAGCATTGCATGGTGCATCGTGTTTATTCGCCGTGCGAGGTGTGTCTTTGCAAGTTTGTTGTTCGCTGCTTCTCACGCTGCCGTGTAGGTTCGCAAGCAATGCTTGGCGAGAGGCCTGTGCCAACAAGCAAGCCATTGTAGACGCGCTGCAAGAAGTCCGCCAACGTAGAACGTTGGTTCCGTAAAAGCGAACTTATTGTATCATGCTTTGTCCCCATCGGTGCATGTACCACCTTTCAGTTGTTGTCTGTATCTCGCCAATGTGTATCATTATTTCAGCAATCAAGCCCAATGGGACCGAGCGGAAGAGTATTACTACGGAGATTGGGATGGGGGCTGTCGTTGTTTGCGCGTCTCCGAGATAACCCGGACCGCATCCTTGGAGAACACGTAGGACAACCCGCTCCAGATGGTGGTCACGGCAACGAGGGCCCTGACAAGACGCATCAGCGCACGTACGGGAAGACAGGTGACTGATGTACTGCATCTCGGGGAGATATGTGCCAAGAAACGCTGGACCAATCGGAGCGACGGTCGTTCCAAACATGAGGGCCAGCTGCGCAGCAGTGTTGTACTACATGTTGAAAAAAGAAAAAGCTCCAAGGTGGGCGAAACCAAGCCAAGCCAAGACGAGCACATACCTTGCTAATCGTCGTCGGGCGTACTTCTGCGGAGGGGATCGAAAAATCCCAATAACGACGCCATGTTTTCTACATGTTACGAACAGAATTGATAGGGTGCTCCTCCGCGTCGAGTGACACCGCTTACTGGATGGGGTAAAGAGGTATACCGGATGTAGAATGCGGATATGCTGAGGAGCGCATCGCGTCCAATGATGACCGTTGTCAACCACACTGTGAGCGTGTAAGTGAGGGTGCGATCAGAGCGTCTGGGAACGTACAAGGAAGCATGCCTTTAACGGCGAGGGTGACGGTGAGGGTAGTCACGAGTGCCTTGTCGGCGGCAGGATCGAGGATGGTACCGAGGACGGTGTGCATATTAAACCGTCTTGCCAAGAACCCGTCGAGCTTGAACGCGACAGTCGCGTTGCCGTTCGAATACATGAAGGTGCATCACTCACGAGATCAGAGAGGCCAGCATAGACTAGCAAACCAGTTGCGAGGTAAAAGTCGTCGTGCAGGATGGACCATCCGAGGAGGGGACATGTGAGGATGCGCGAGGCGGTCAGCACGTTGGGAATGGTGTAGATATTTTCTCGGGGGGCGGGTCGTTCGGTCTTTTTGGGAGGTTCCAAGTCGGGGGATGGACGTGTGTATTGTACCGAACGTGTCGTTGTAAAAGTTCCCTTCAGACATGGAGAAGTAAGTCCTGGTTGGCAACGGAGAAAGACACGACGCGGACGGTGCAAAGGGAAGGACGGTGGTCGAGTGCGAGAGAGACCCAGCTTGAGACGGCTGATGGAGACCAACATACTGTACACTGGTGTCTTCCCAATTTAGTTGACCATCCATATTTTTAACAACCATTGATACAAACACCCTTTGCCAGTGAGATACCCGAAGTCTACTGTATCTGTTGTACAGGTGGGTGACGACGCGAACCAAACCATGTCTATTCCTCCTCGATGTCATCTCTAAAAGGGCATATCGAGCTCCACCTGAACCAGGGTCAGTTCAACATCTGAGACATGGACGCGGAGACAAATTCACGAACCGCTTCCGTTGCCTTCTCCACTTCTGCCGTGAAGTGGTCCCCAATGAACGTGCTAAGGTCGAGGTATGCCGCTGACCGACACGTATGACAGGCAGCCGCAGCTTCCAGTGCCTCTACGATCAGTAGTGGATCGGTAACCACCTTGGCACACGGCCGCTCTCGAAGTGCCTCCCTCGCACGCTCCATATACTCAATGAACCAAGCGTTCACCTCGTAAATCTTGCCATCTGCGAGCGGCCACGACAGCGAGTGGTGAACGCAGTCGTCACACTGGAACCACACCCATCGCGAAGCAAATGCAGGGAACCACGAAAAGTCGGACGTGAGCGAGCACGCTGCCACACTGCATTTGCGGTGGTACTGGAGAAGCTTGTGGTATACCGAGGCAGGTATATGCTCCAGCTCTTTGACGTACGGACCAAATATGGGCGAACGAAGGGTGTGTTGAGCTGCTAGACGTGTTTCGGCTTCGAACCCAAAACGGTAGGCGATGGCAAAGACGCGAAGCGGTTCCTCCTGTAGGAACGACGACTGGGCCAGTAGACTGCGCACCCGGTTCATCATACCCTTCATCCCAAACTTCCTCATCATTGACAAGACCGCTTGGATGTCGTCGAGATTCTCGAGGATGGGGTTGGTAAAGGGATAGCAATATTGGAGGACCCGTTCTGTCGTCACGCTATCCTCGACAAGGTCGATGGTGTCCCGTCCTCCCTCTTGCCTCACGGTCAATCCCTCGAAAGCGGGGGAAGGTGAAGAAGATCCTAGAACCAGACAACGTTTCAGGAAAGGTGATGACATAGTCAGGAACAGTTTGTGAACAGCGAATCGGGCACCGTCTGAGGCGTGGAGAGTGAGGTCTGCATCTTGGTCGTCAAAGGGAGAATGGTATGGTGTAACTTCGAGTGTTAGAGCTGACATACTATCGGCGACGGTTTGCGACATGGGAGGCGGCGGGAATTGGTGAGTGTGCGTGATTGATTGCGCTTCCGATGTAGATATAACCACTACACGAAGCACAAGTCCACCACTCTCCCATGAGGCTCAGGTCAGGTCAGTTGTACGCGTGGCATGGCGGTGATGGAGCTTCTGCTGCTGATAAGCACGAGGCAACACGTAGACGATTCCATTGAATTCAACTTCAATGCACGTCGCGGGCAAACCCACTTTATGTGCATTTAATTTGGCAAGCTCCTTGCGGCTTCATGTAGAAAAGGGTAGAGGTATGTAGGTCGTGTGCCAGTACGTTTGTTTAGCTTCAAAGTGGCAACCAAATACGACACGTGTTGACCATGCACGCGATTCCAGACCTGTCTCCACTCTCGTACCGGCTCCAAGGTGTCATCTTATCGGATCAGATCAAGAAGGATACGACAATGACGTCAAGAAGCTACAAGCTCAAGTTAGGCACCGCATCTTGGTATAAAGCGTCACTAGGACGTCATCGACACCACACCGCATGACATTCTCATTCTTGCGTCGTGGCCACGCGGGGCAACTCCTTCTCCTTGTCACACCGCGTGCTTGCTGTCACCAAAGTCAACTCCTTTCCTGTACATCTCTGCATCGAGAATAAGTGAAGGTGAGGAAGGCGGTGTTGTAAATGCGGTTATGTATGAAAACTCGTGTAGATCAAACGTTACGGACGCCGACGTGGCTGTGTCCATCCCGGGCGAGTCGAGACTGGGTTCGGGGGTATCCGCGTGTTGGCCTCCGAGGGCGACGGTAGAAAACTCCTCTCTGAAAGGATGCGCGCTAGACTCACTAGCGGCGTGCTTTGGGTGGATCGGGGTGAGCTGTCGTCTGTAATCGCCACGGCGGATTTACCTGTTCGTTTCTCAGTATTTCTGCGATATTACGCCCTTGACGCCGTCCTAGAACTTTTGGGAAGACCTTGCGGCTCAGCAGCATAAAGGTGGTCGTTGGTCTTCGCGGGGGGACGACAGGTCGAATCGCGGGCTTCTTCAAGTAACCTTTGATGTACAGCTCTTCCTTGAGCGCTTCACTGGCCAGTGGGGGGAGATGAGAACTACGTTGACCGGTATCTTTAATTGGGGGAACGATAGGGCTTGCGTTGCCGGGTGAGACATCGATTACGCTCGTGATCGTCCCTCCACCATTGTCGCACGAGCCGTCCGACGTCGGATCCAGCGGGCTCAGGTCGTGCGCTGGTGCCATCCCGTGAAGCCCGGTCTGCCAAAAAGGATCTGGAGCCATTCCTCGGAAACTTGATGTATTTGACAAGGAGTCCACAGCTTCTGCAGCGAGAGAGTTATTATCGTAATCGCCCGACCTTTGCGAGAGAATTTCGCCTTTAAGAAGAAACGAGATAGGGGTGTTGACAGTCGAGAATACGTTCCACCGACGGTTCCGAACATTGACAGGTCTCTCCTCTGCTGCGACGAGGACAGGATCCGAAAGGGAGATGTGCAGTCGGTCCGGTGGAATAGCGCGAGGATCGTGGGTACGTCCGCCAGGGGAAAAGTAGAGATTCCGTTGTGGATTCCGGGAACGGTTGGTGCGTCCGGGGATGAGAGCGGCAAGCGAGAACGGCATCTTGGCTATGGCACTGGTGAGAGAACAAAGCCTCGTAGCCTACTAGGGTCATGTTGGACCGGTGGCTGACCCGGCGGTGAGGCTGACGGTCGGCCCGGATCGCTGTGTCACGAGACGCTCAGAGCCTGACGAGCAAGCCGGTTCACCGAAGTGGAACGTTGCGAGGAACGTTGACGAGTGTTGTCTCACCGAAAAAGGAAAATCTAAATTGACAAGTGAAACACGCCATGACCAGTTTGATATCGTACCACTAAATAAAATAAAATAAAATACGTTATGTAAATCGACCACTATATAATCCCTCCTCCCCTCGCTTGTCCTCCTTCACTCTCAACGAAATGGCCATCTCCCCACTCTCTGTCGCCCCCTCCGAAGAATACGACCTGCCCCGTCCAAAGGATGTTGGCATCCTTGCCATGGAGGTGTACTTCCCCCGCAGGGTATGCATTGCTCACGCGACACCTCTCCCCTTGCTCACTTTCCTCAGTGCATCTCCGAAGCTGACCTCGAGGTCTTTGATGGTGTTGCCTCTGGAAAATACACCATCGGTCTTGGCCAGGAGTACATGGCCTGCTGTGACGACCGCGAGGACATCAACTCGTTCGCCCTCAACGGTGAGTCGCGCCCAATTACGTCTTAAACCCATTTCATCAATACCTCCGTACGACAGCCGTCAGTGGTCTCCTCGAAAAGTACAACATTGACCCAAAATCAATCGGTCGTCTCGACGTTGGCACAGAGACCATCATCGACAAGTCAAAATCAGTCAAGACCACCCTCATGGACCTCTTTGCAGAGGCTGGAAACTTTGACATCGAGGGTGTCGACTCAAAAAACGCTTGCTACGGCTCTACGGCCGCCCTTTTCAACGCCGTCAACTGGGTGGAGTCCACTTCTTGGGATGGTCGTAATGCTATCGTCGTTGCAGGCGATATCGCAATCTACGCAGAAGGCGCTGCACGCCCTGCTGGCGGCGCTGGTGCATGCGCTATCCTTATCGGCCCGAATGCGCCGGTAGCCATTGAACGTATGTCTCTTCCAATTTAGCAGTCGCTTGACTTGACATTTGTTCCTAGCTATTCATGGAAACCACATGACGAACACGTACGACTTTTACAAACCAAAGCTGGATTCCGAGTATCCCGAGGTCGATGGCCCTGTTTCCGTCACCACGTATATTTCCGCCCTCGATGCGTCTTATGCACGTTTCAGAGAGAAGTCTGCCAGAGCGAAAAAGCTCCACCTTGCCAATGGTTACGCGAACGGGAAATCCGAAAAGGGGTTTTCTCTTGACGATGTGGACTACGCTGTATTCCACGCCCCCTATGGCAAGCAAGTCCAAAAAGGGCTCGGACGTTTATTCTACAACGACTTCGTCACCTCCCCTTCAGCCCCTCAGTTTGCCAACGTCCCTTCGCCCGATGCCATCCTTGCTACCTCCTACACCGCGTCCCTTACCGATAAGAACCTTGAGAAGACCTTCATTGCTGCATCCAAGGCTGCTTATGCTAAAAGGGTTGAGCCGGCCATGCATTGCTCGAAACGTTTGGGCAACATGTACACGGCCTCCCTTTATGGATGTCTCGCCTCACTTCTTTCTTCCGTCGAACCCGCCGAGCTCAAAGGCAAGCGCCTGAGCATGTTTGCTTTCGGAAGCGGTTGTGCCTCGAGCTTCTTTACTCTCCGCGTCAGGGGCGACACATCAGAGATGAGGGAAAAAATGGACCTTCTCAAACGGTTGGCGAGCATGAAGGTCGTACCTTGTCAGGAATACGTTGACGCACTCGCTGTGAGTTTGTTCTGCATCTGACTAGTGACGTAACACCCATTATCCTTGATTCAGCTTCGTGAGAAGAACCACAATGCTGTCGACTATACACCAGAAGGCTCTGTCGACAACATTTGGCCTGGCAGCTTCTACCTCACATCCGTGGACAGCAAGTACCGCAGGAAATACGCGCGTGCCCCTGTCGCCTGATCGCATATACTTTACCATTAGCTGTATCATAATTGCTGAGTTGCACGTAGTTATTTCATCTAGATTGTTTTTGGTTTATAGGATACCCGGATGGACGAGTTGTGGGTGTAATGTCATGTCATGTTGATCCGTACCTTCCCGCCGGTCGTGCCGAAAGAATCCGTGGCCTTATACCCATCGCACTTTCCCTGGAGCCCATGTCCTGATATACACAAGCTGCTGTGCTCGAGCGGCGAACGCTCAGGAACATGTTCCCCACTCAATTTTCTCCCCGTCTCTCCACCAACTCCCGCTTGACCCATGCCTCGACATCCGCCACCGCGCCATATGGACTCGTCTTGTGCATCATCAAGAAGCCTTGGATGCTCGCCATAGACAATCGTCGCTCAGGCACGGCGGACGCGAATTGCGCAGCGAGTGCGTTTATTTGATCATGTGAGAGTGATGGGGCGCATCGGCCGTGTATGGTACTGACGTAGCTCAGTTCTGGCGATGCTGAGCGGTTTCCCGCATCTTCTTGCTTTTCCCTAGCGACGGACGAAAAACGGGATGGAGACGAGGCAGAAGACGACGGAGGCGACGAGGGGGCGATGGAAGTCTGCAACTCGGACAAGTCGATCAGGGAGTCTTCGATCGTGTGGGCATGCCCATTCTCGCGCTTTCTTGGCGTTGTCGTGCGCCTGTTCTCCGATCCACGCGTAGAGGCAGAGGGCAGAGGGGCATAAAATCGCTTAAAGAATTCCTCAGCCTGAAAGCGACTGGCGAGCTTAAACTTGATATGCAAGTCCATTCGACCAGGACGACACAGTGCCGGATCGAGCGAGTGGTACTTGTTGGTGGTTGCGAATAATACTCGGCCTTCCTGCGCACCGATACCGTCCAGCGCGTTCAGCAGACCGCTCAAAGATACGCCACTACCGAGTGCGTGTCTGTTCGGTTTTTGATCCTCCTCAGACTCATCGGATTCCGTAGATGGAGTCTCACGGTTGAGACCATGGTGGGAAGCTGCATCGATGTCTTCTATGAGTCCGATGCATCTTTCGGGCAGGGCCGAGATGAGGCTGGTGAGCTCTGCGTCACCCACCCCAGGACGGGAAAGCGAAAGGATGTACACGTCCAGACCCAGCTCGCCTGCGATACTGTGAATGAGGGATGTCTTTCCAGTCCCGGGAGCACCATACTACAAACAATATGAGCATCCAAATGCCTGTGAAGCGAAGGGAGTACACGAACAAGAAGATATCCACGTCGGAAGGGGATACCTCGCACGGAATACTTTTTGCTGCGAAGAAAATCTCGAACATCCTCGACAACAAGCTCAGCGACGCCCGGGTCAAGGATAATGGAATTGAGTGATCGCTTGGGGCATGTGGCAAGTACCCTCCAACTACCATAGCTGCCAAGAAAGTATGTTAGGCACATCTGAACCTTGGTGAGAATAGGAGTACTTGCGATACCTATCTGAAACATAAATGGTTACATTGTCCTTTTGAGCCTCGATGTACCCCTTCTTAGCATCCTGAAGGATTTCTGTAAGAAGCCCACGATTACAGGTCAGGATACTGGGCACGAGTGAGCAATCTCTGGGCTACATTAGTACGTAGAACCCACCTTAATGTGAGGGTTTCTCTAGTATGGTCGGCGAAATTCTCGAGAGCGCGAGTAACCCCCATCCGATGATATTTATACCAAAAGGTGTACGATTCCGACACAGCCGGAATAAAATTCACTTTTCGCGAGTGAATGCTCGAGTCCTCGCCCGAGTCGATCCCCACCGTACGAATCCCAAAGTTAGAAGTGCTAATTTGAACGTTCCGAGAGCGTCCTATAAATTTTCCGGGTCAACGCAAAAAACATATCTTGGATGTCGGGGCATACTCCAAGAAGGTTGTCTGGACAACCAATGCATGATCCATTCTTTTAATACAGAGTCAGCATGTATGCATCGAGCGATAAGATGACGCACGGAAGCTAAGATCATTGTCTTCGAAGACAACAGTGATGAAGAATGAGTTGATCAATGCAACCCATAACGAAGAAAGCAATCTGCGTGCTGTCTCAAAGAGGCTACCGATGACCAAGAGGATGGCCCAGTCACGCAAAGCGGAGGTAGAGAAGAGTGTTTTGTATATAGATGTGAAGAGATCGACTGGTCCAAACGTGGTGGGCGTCGTAGGTGTCGCACCGGGGCCCGTGGAGCCGTTGTCGCCGTCTGTGGCGAGCAGCGCAAGCTGCTCGATGATTTGCTGCAACGAGGCCATTGAACGACAGCTGAGTGCAGAACCCTTCTGTTATGGGACCCTTTATACACCCAAACACTGCTGTGCTTTGTGTTTCAAGTCATCGGGAACTACTAAATCGAAGGGACGACACGCAGGGACAGCTAAAAAAGGCAGGCACGTAGCATTTACCGACTGACCCGACAGAACCGACAGAAGCAAAACGAGTGAAATGAAATAAACGTTCGGCAGAGGCTTCATGGTTTACGGAGGCTTACGTTTCTTCGGAAAATTATGCTGATTGGCGGAGATTGACAATATTGGTTGAGCCAGCACTGATCAAGATAAGATGACTGGATGAGATGACAGAGATTACAATCAAAGTATTATATTCAATCTCCACATTCAATAATGTGAGTCCTAGAAATAGTCCTGAGAGATTGTATGGTACCATTCCTTGTCAGAAAAATTGTTGAGATAAAACTCATTGTACTTCTTCAAAGAAATGTTGCCCATCACCTGATGATCATGCCTAATACCATAAATTGGGATAAGTTCTACAGCATGTGTCACCACTGTGATAGGGATCACTGCACCATCACACTGGTAGGTAATACTGTTGGGCTCAAGATGGATGTTGTGTTATAACTTGTACATCTTTGTCACATCATTAGGACCACTGAATACTACAAAGAATTCAACATAGAGTAGAGGCTGCTCTAAAGATGTAGGAAGAGGATTCTTTGTTTCATAAAAAGCAAAAATGGCATGAATTTGTACTACAAGAGGAAGAGCTGAGGATGAACTCAGTTAGCCAAGCAGACATTACACATCAAAAAACCAAACCTACTGTTGATACTGGGGTTATTGAGTATGTATCATACTTGCCCAATGGGAACTTCTGAGACAGTGGCAAAGCCTATAACAGTTGGCTTGGCATGATCTTGTTTCTATCAAACTTAGACAATGGCTGGAGCCAAAATGTGTTCCAAACATTGAGTACATTGGTGAAGAAGGATGGAAGACTGAGATGTGAGATGAAAAGACTAAGTGCAGATTTAAAGTAGAATAGCTAATATATCAAGGAGATCCATTCAAGAGTTTTGTTTTTATGGTTTAGATTGATGATAACATGGGCTGCAATGTGTGCATTATCTAAGACAATACCTTTGAGGAAGTGGTTACAGATAGGATGGTCTTGCATGGAGAAGGCAGCATGGTGAAGAACAGTGAGGTTGGCTGGAAGGACTTTTGAAGTCCACAAGTTCTGACTATAGAAAGGAGGGTCTAGAGGAGTGATAGGTTTGTTCCAAAAAGGATTTTACAAAACAGGTGAGTATT
>JBBPKX010000363.1:0-17714 GCA_038089435.1 Boletus austroedulis | reverse complement strand
GCCCAGACTCACAACCCAAGTCAAGGACTACATCATCTGATGTGATCTTTGTGCCAGACACAAAGGAACAAACACACCACCAGCCAGAAAACTCTTACCACTGCCTATACCTGACCAGCCATGGAATGACATATCTGCAGATTTTATTGTAGACCTGCCAGCTAGCCAAGAATTTGATGCTATCCTTGTGATTGTTGACTGGTTCTCAAAGGAAGCAGAGTTCATCCCATGCAATAAAACTGTCATCATGCTCCAGACCGTGTGACTCTATTTAAACCATGTTTGGAAAGTACATGGACTACCATGGTCGATTGTATTGGACCATGGACCACAGTTCACATCACAAGTAATGAAGGATATATGCAAGAGACTTGGGATCATGCCCAAGCTCTCCACTGCATTCCATCTGCAAACCAACAGACAAATGGAACAAGTTAACCATAACCTTCAATAATATCTATTGAAATGACCTAACTCACTTAAGAGCTGGACGCTTAGAGAAGGGGCATTCAAGCGGGTAGGTGAGAGAGGGAAATATCGAAGGAGAACAAGACTGGGGGTCTTGTCTCACTTTGAGCCTGGTATTTATACTCTACTGTACATGGCTGTGCCTGGTCTGTGCTAGTGAGGCTATACTACGTTAAATATGCTATTGGTACATGAGGCAAAGCACTGGGGCAGAAACGTACGAGTTAGGACGAGGGGACGAGTCATCTTGTACTCGGTTGGAGTCAGTCCAAGTCATAGGGGCTATTTATGGATAGGTGTGCGCTGGCAGCATACAGCCATGCATAGCCTCCCTGAGTCATTCTGGGATGATGACATCAAGGGTGTCATAGCCTTGCGCCATGTGTCCTTGGTCTGGACTGGTCGAGGTTCGTCCTCGAGTCCCTGTCTGCTAACCCCTTAGCTATGTGGCGAACAAAAGAGAAAATAGAGAGGAAACTAAATAAGTGTCTGTTAAGTGTCGGATAATATATGGAAAATCGAGGAAACGTTACATCTATGCCTCTTCTGCTTCTTGCAGCAATCGAAATGGAGCGAATGGCTCACCATCACTCAATTCTCCTATAATAACAAACAACATGCCTCCACAAAAATGTCCCCCTTTAGCCTCATGTACACCTATTGGCCACAAATGGGTTTTGAGTGGAGCACAGTAAAGGCACCAGCCATCAAAGAACTCTTGGAACATGTTACAGATGCTATTTCGTGCCCCCTTTCTTTTTATTTTTGCCACTTTAGCAGCAGTCTGGTTTGCAATCCGGTTAGTCCAGTGCACTATCTGTATCATCCAGGTCCCAGTCTGGTATGTCCGGTAATCCAAGTCCAGTAATCTGAGTCCAGATCCATCTAGTCATATGGAGTTATTTCTAGTCAGGAGTCACTCTGACTCACAAGCCTCATGGAGCCCAGACCATGCACAGGTTAGCACAGCCAGGTACAGGATTTGCCTTGCAGCTACATCATGTTGATCTCATAGCAGCCTTATGGAAGAGGCACTGTCATATCTTATCCTATAGCAGTATGGACACTTCACAGCCCTTTCTACCTCATGTACCAATAGCTATAGTAGCTCAGGATAGCCTCAGTAGCACGGACCAAGCACAGCCTTGTAGTATAGAGTATATAAAGGCCTGTCAGTAGCACAGTCCCCATCTTAATTCATCTGTATTTTCCCTGCCTTTCTCCCAGCCCCTCAGCTCCTTTCTCAGTCACTTGAAGCACACCCCCTCCAAGCCCTTTAACTAGGGAACCCTCAGAGTATAGAACAGCCTAAGGAAGCCAGGTTGTCACAGAACATATAAAGTGAAATGACCTAACTCACTTAAGAGCTGGATGCTTGGAGAGGGGTGTTCGAGCAGGTAGGTGAGAGAGGGAAATATCAAAGGAGAACAAGACTGGGGTCTTGCCTTGCTTTGAGCCTGGTATTTATACTCTACTGTACATGGCTGTGCCTGGTCCGTGCTAGCGAGGCTATACTACATTAGATATGCTATTGGTACATGAGGCAAAGCTCCAGGGCAGAGACGTACGAGTTAGGACGAGGGGACGAGTCATCTCATACTCGGTTGGAGTCAGTCTGAGTCATAGGGGCTATTTATGGATAGGTGTGTGCTGGCAGTGTACCGCTGCGCATAGCCCCCATGAGTCATTCTGGGGTGATGACGTCAAGGGTATCATAGCCTTGAGCCATGTGTCCCTGGTCTGGACTGGTCGAGGTTCATCCTCGAGTCCCTGTCTGCTAACCCCTTAGCTATGTGGCGAACAAGAGAGAAAATAGAGAGGAAACTAAATAAGTGTCCGTTAAGTGTCAGATAACATATGGAAAATTGAGGCAATGTTACACTACCCCCTCCCTATGAGCTGGCATCCTGATAGCCAATTACACATCCTCTGGCAGCTCTTCCAGCCAAGTGAGATGCGCCAAGAACCAGGTGAAGTAGCCACGCTGCTCCTGAGGCAGATTCATGTGGGGCGGCCACTGGGTGATCTAAGGATGGTATTGACCCGAGGGGCCGATATCCAGCCAATGATAGGGCGTGGGCCACAGTATATAGTTGGGGTGGATAGGCGGCAGAGGGTCTGGGATTGGGACGGCTTCTGTCACTTCTGGCACTGGCATGGCACCCAGCAACCACATGTGCCATGGCTCGCTGGCCAGTTTCCAAGGGCCAGGCCAGGTCTCAGGGGTCCACTGGGGGTCGGTGGGGTCTGGCATGGACACAAGATCCGGCAATGAGTCGTCAACATGTTCATTGTCACCCCAAACTGATGTGGTGTTAGGAATACTGTGGGAATCTGAGGCATTATCCCATATAAACACCCAATGTTCCACGTGGTTTCCAAGCGGGTGAGCAGGATCCCATTCATCATTCCACACAGCGTTCAGGTCAGCCCTGTTGTCTTCAACGGCATCAGTGATTTCAGGATTTTCGGGAGCGGGATGGGGCAATACATAAATAGGGGAGCGGATACGGAGATGGGCGAAGCGGGCGAGCGACGTGCGGAGTGTGGAGAGGCGGTTGCGGATGTGGTCCATTGTTTAAGAAGAGCATTGATAACCCAGGTGCACCCCTGGGGACTATTTTTAAGGATGATCCAATTGATCAAACAGGAGTAGATGTGTAGGCTTTTCTGGTATGGGCAATCCGCAGTGCCTGAATAGATTAAAGAAATCTGGTACTGCAACGTGGAGTTTTCAAGGGGCGCTCAGCGCTGTCTTGTAGAAGTCCGCGATTGCCTGCTTTGCATGCTCAAGGTTCATTTCCAGTTCCCAAGTCCGTTCCTCTTCCGGGTGAAACGACCTAACTCACTTAAGAGCTGGACGCTTGAGAAGGAGGCATTTGAGCTATAGATGAGAGAGGGAAATATCGGAGGAGAACAAGACTGGGGATCTTGTCTCACTTCAAGCCTGGTATTTATACTCTACTGTACATGGCTGTGCCTGGTCCATGCTAGCAAGGCTATACTACGTTAAATATGCTATTGGTACATGAGGCATAGCACCAGGGCAGAGACATACGAGTTAGGACGAGGGGACGAGTCATATCGTGCTCAACCTGAGTCAGTCCGAGTCATAGGGGCTATTTATGGATAGGTGTGCGCTGGCAGCATACAGCCATGCATAGCCCCGATGAGTCGATCTGAGGTGATGACGTCAAGGGTGTCACAGCCTTGAGCCATGCATCCTTGGTCTGGGCTGGTCGAGGTTCATCCTCGAGTCTCTACCTGCTAACCCCTTAGCTAAGTGCCGATCAAGAAAGAAAATAGAAAGGAAACTAAATACGGGTCCGTTAGGTGTCGGATAACCTGTAGAAAATGGAGGAAACATTACACTACCCCCTCCCTATGAGCTGGCATCCTGACAGCCAATTATTCACCCTCTGGTGGTTCCTTGGGCCAAGTGAGATGCGCCAAGAACCAAGTGAAGTAGCCACACTGTTCCTGCGGCATGTTCATGTGGGGTGGCCATTGGGTGATCTGAGGGTGGTACTGTCCCGAGAGACCGATGTTAGGCCAATGGTAGGGTGTGGGCCACAAAGTGGCATTGGGGCGGATAGGCAGAAGAGGGTCTGGGATCGGTACTGCTTCCATTACTTCTGGCACCGGCATAGCACCTGGCAGCCACATGTGCCATGGCTCGCTGGCCAGTTTCCAAGGGCCAGGCCAGTTCTCGGGCATCCATTGGGGGTCTGCAGGGTCTGGTGTAGGCATGAGATCCGGCATCGATTCATAGTCGGAATCATTGTCGCCCCAAACTGATGCAGTGTTAGGGATACTGTGGGAATCCGAAGCATTATCCCATATGAATACCCAGTGTTCCGCGTGATTTCCGAGTGGGTGAGCAGGATCCCATTCATTATCCCAGATGGCGGTCGGATCTTCCTCATTTTCAGCAGTATCTGGATTTTCTGGCGCTTCCAGAGCGGAAGGTGGTGTTACATAAATAGGGGAGTGGAAGTGGAGATGGGCAAGTAAGGCACGGAGTGTGGTGAAGCAGTTGCGGATGCAGTCCATTGTGAGAGCAAGGCTCGATCAACAATAAGAGCGTTGGTAACCCAGGCGCACCCCTGGGGCAATCTGCTATGGATGATTGAGTCGATCAAATGGGAGCAGATGCGTAGGCTTTTCTGGTATAGGGGATCCGCAATGCTTGAATAAGTTAAAGAAGTCTGGTATCGCGACGTGGAGTTTTCGAGGGGCGCTCAGCGCTCTTTTATAGAAGTCCGCGATTGCCTGCTTTGCGTGCACAAGGTTGGACTCCGGTTCCCAAGTTTGTTCTTCCTCCGGGTATCCCTTCCAATGCACTAGGAATTGGAGGTGGTTCCTAACCCATCTACTGTCTACAACTTTCTCGACTTCCCATTCATTCTCCTGTTCCTCAGTCACCAGGACCGGTCCGGGTTCCGTGACAGTTTGTCCGGGGAGTCGTTCTTTATAGGGTTTAACACAGGATATATTGACCGTCGGGTGGATTCTCATTGATCGGGGAAGGCGCAGCTCAACTGCGTTTGGTCCGGCTAGGCGGACTATGATGTAGGGTCTGATCCATCTCTCTGTGAGCTTCTTCAACGCTCTGGTCAATTTCAGGTTTTCCGTGGATAGCCACACTTGGTCTCCGACCTGGTATGGTGGGGCATCCGATCTATGATGATCCACTTGTTCTTTCATGTGCCGCTGAGCCTTCGCTAAATTCTCCTGGGTTTGTTTCCATACTTTCTTTATATGCTCCGATAGTTCTTCAGCTGCTGGTGCCTTGGTTGTGCACCGCTCAAAGCCCATTCTTGGCTGATACGTATGTGTTATGCTGAAGGGCGACGATCCGGTCGATGCTTGAGCTTTACTATTATAAGGGAATTGTGCGATGGCTAGCCATTCAGTCCATTTCGACTGCTGCAAGAAGCAGAAGAGTCAAAGGAACTGCTGTAGGTCCCTATTAATCCATTCTGTCTGCCTGTCCGACTGGGGATGGAAGGCGGTGGATAATTTCGGCTTTATTCCTAACCTCCGGCACAAGTCCATCATCACCTATGATGCGAACTGCAGCCCTCAGTCCAATGTTATGGTCCGGGGTAGACCGTGTGTTTTCCAGACATGATCTAGATAGAGGCATGCGGTCTGTAGTGCCGTGGTGGTTTTCTTACAGGGGATGAACTCTACTTCTTTCGAGAATCGATCTACAACTATCAAGATGGCGTCTAGCCCTTGGCTTGTCAGCAAATCTGTTATGAAGTCGGCAGAGATATCTTCCCATGGTTTTTCTGGTATGGGGAGCAGTAGTAGCTTTCTGGCTGGCGGGGCGTTAGCTCCCTTGTGTCGAGTGCATAGGTTGCACCTGGCAACATATTCTTTTATCACTTTTGTCATTCTAGGCCACGTGTAGCTGCAGTGTATTAGCTCTAATGTTTTCTCTACTCCTGGATGTCCGGCTATGGGGGTGTCATGATGTAACCGTAGTATTTCCATTTGGAGTTCTTCGTTATCCGGTACGAAGATCTTTCCTTCTTTGTCCACTAGCAAATCTTCTTGCTCCATATGGACTTCATATCGCTTTTCCAGATTTTGTACTTCGGTTTCTTTTAATCTATGCACGAGATCTCTGATCTGTTGCGTTATCTCTTCATCATCTGTTTGTAGTCATACAGTGCAAATCTTTTCCTGGGAAATTACAGTCACTCCTTTATTATCTTCGTCTTTTCCATCCGAGTGGTCCTCTCTTCTAGAAAGGGCATCAGGTTTTTCCATTTGAGTTCCTGCTTTATGCACCCATTTGAATCTGAAGTGTGACAGGTACTGAGCCCATCTCACTTGCCTTCTATTAAGATCCTGTCTTTTCATGAACCATTGAAGATTCGCGTGGTCATTCCATATCTCGAATTCTTCTCATGCTCCTTCCAAATAGTGACGCCATTGCTCTAGACTTCGTATGACTGAGAGCATCTCTTTATCGGCAATAGGGTAATTTCGTTCTTCCGGCGTCATGGAGTGCGAGGAATAAGCGACTAGATGCCACTTTCCTTCCTTCTCTATGGATAACACTGCACCCGTTGTGAAGTCCGACGCGTCTGTTTCAAGGTGGAATCGCTTGTCTATATTGGGGTATGCAAGGATAGGGGCAGTGGTGAACTTCTCTTTTAGACTGTCAAAGGCCTTTTGTTGGCGCTCTGTCCAGTCAAACGCGACATCCTTCTTCGTCAGGTCATTGAGCGGCCTTGCGATCTGTGCATATCCATCTATGAACCTGCGATAGAAGTTGGCTAGTCCGAGGAAACTTCTGACATTCTTTACTTTGGTTGGCATGGGCCATTGCCTGATGGCTTTAACCTTTTCTTCGTCCATTTGAATTCCTTCGGAGGTTACGATCATTCCCAGGAATTCTACCTGTTTTACTCGGAAATAGCACTTTTCTGGCTTTATGAATAGGTCGTTCTTGGTGAGGCGCTCGAGAACCTTGAGTACGATCCGGTCGTGCTCCTTTTGGTTATCGGTTTTTGTAAAGATCATGATGTCATCGATGTAGACGACACATACGTCCTCCATGTCCACAAACAGTTCGTTCATCATCGTCTGAAAGGTCGCGGGGGAGTTGCATAGTCCAAAATACATCACTAGGGGTTCGAAAGATCCTCTGTGACAGACGAAGGCAGCTTTCCATTTGTCTCCTTCTTTGATTCATATGTTATTATATCTCCATTGGAGATCCATCTTCGTAAAGAGTTTTGCTCCGGCTAGCTTGTTGACGAGTTGGGATATGAGGGGTAAGGGATAGTTGTTTTTAATGGTGAACTTGTTTAGGTAGTGGTAGTCCTGTACCATTCATTTTCTTCCGTCCTTCTTTGGTACGAAGAATACGGGCGAGGTTTGAGGCGATTTAGAGGGTTGGATATACCCTTTCGAAAGTTGGTCATCTATGAAATCGCTAACCTCTTTCTGCTGCACAGGATCTAGAGGTATTAACCTTCCTTTCTTCAGCACAAAGTCTGGCTTTAAATCTATAGCGTGATCCCATGGTTTTCTAATCGGCATTCATTCCGATTCCTTTTTCGAGAACACGTGGAGGTACTTGTGGTACTCTTTAGGCACTAGTTCCTCCAGTGCTTTGTTTTTATCCATTAGCTCCGCAAGCTTCTTATCTACTTGCTGTCCTCTTTGCATTTCTGCAAGAGCTTGCACGTCATTCATTTCGAGTCGATTAAGTTGATGTAGGAATGGGCTTCGGCATTCGGTTGGGCATCTCATCATCCAAACCGTCTGCTTTTCCTAGTCTATTTCCAGATTGTGATGCTTTAGCCACGTGAACCCGAGGATTACTTTATTCTTTCCAAGATTCGCAATCTCGGCTTTCATTTCTTCTCAGTGTCCGTCATACTCCATCACAATGTGTGCATAGTATTTTAGCGTTCCAGCGCTGTTCCTTGTTCCATCCGCGTTATAGAGAATGATGGGGCATGGTAGTGGTTTCAATGGTATTTCATTTTCTTCAGCCCAATTCTGATCTATGAACGTCATGTGCAAGCCCAAGTCTAACAGGGCTTTGACTGGGGCTTCTTTTCCGTTTTCTGTGTAGATAGTGATCGGTAGCTCAATCTCTCTTTTCTTTAGTGTTTCTTGGCTCATCTTGGCGGCAATAGTGGCGAGGTGGCACATATCGATATCTGTGGTTTTTATATTATGGGGGTGATGCTGAATAATAGCTGGCATAGGTTCGTATCTGTCTGCAATTAGTGATATGGCGTGTGCATCTGAGCTTCTTTCGGCAGAGTGGTCGCTCAGCTCTTCCAGACTGCTCAAGCTTTTCCCAAGCTTGAGGGCATGGATTGGAATAGAGCTTTCACCTGCTCCATCGTCATTTCTTTACATGTGCATGGGATGTCTTCCTCATTGCTCCACGTGGTGGCTGCTTCCATACTGATGGTTCGCGTAGCTCGAGCCTTTGCCCTGACGCAATTGGGTTTATGCTTCCCTTGGGTCCAGGAACAATCCAAGCACTTCGTCGAGGATTGCCGGCATTCCTTTGCAAAATGTCCAGGCTTTCCACAATTAAAGCACATGCTGATCTTCGCTCGTGTCTTTTTATATCCTTTTTCTATGCGTGCCTTTCCTTTTCGGATCATGGCTGCTTCTCTCTCATCATCTTCGAATTCCGGTTCCTCTTCCATCTCCATGCAATCTACATCCATGGCAAAGGGGTCCTGTCTAGCGGTTGTCCTGTTATGGATAAAGGAAAGGAGTTGTCGTCTTGTTCCGATGACTTGGCATTTCTCCAGATAGTCTGGTACTGAGGCCGGTCTGGATCCTTCCATAAGGATTCAGTTAATGATCTTTTGATCAATGTTCTTTTCGATTATAGAGATAAGATGCGACGTATCCATTCCTGTTTGGGGTTCATATTCCATAAATTTGATGATCCAGTCATCTATCGGCATCTTTCCCTGTTTTAGCAATTGCAATTTTGCTCTAGCCCACTCTTGTTGATTTACGGATCTAAAGAGGGCTTCGACTTCCGTTACTAGGGTGGCCCAGGTATAGGTTCCTCCCTGCGCGATGAGATCTAACTTCGTTCAGGCAAAGCCTCCGGCCTTTTGTCCTTCTAAACACAATAGAACTGCGATAACAGCCTTTTGGCTTGCCGGCGGAAACACTGCAGTGTTTTCATGTAACCACGATTGGATTTTCGTCCACCATTCTTCAAACTTGGATCGAGATCCATTATACGATCTGGGGTCTACAAAAGCTTTGCTAAGCTTAGGTGCTGTGGTGGGGTTCGCTGCTGACAACGCCTATAGGGCAGTGATTTGGGTTGTTGCTTGATTAATCTGGTTTTCTAGTGCTACAATAGTTGCTGCTTGCCTTCTTGTTGTAGTCGTGCTAAGATTGAGCGCAGCCTGTGTGTCATCGTGCCTTTCCATAAGATGATCGAATAGATTAAGGAGGTCGTTGGCTAATGTGGCATTGATCTGTATTGCCTGGAGATTGGCTACAAAGGCCTGGCGATCAAAGGGATGACTCATCGCTTTCTATGGGAAATGGGGTGGCACGTCTAACGGCTCTGGGGATGTATGGGGTCTGTTCCGAGATCTGATCATCCAATTCCCATAGATGAGTAAGTGTTCTATCAGCTAACTCCTGAGTCCTTCTTGCTGCCCTTGTGGCTAGAGTTCTTTCTCGTGCGAGGATATAACGATGCCTAAAGGCTCTTCTTCTTTCTGCGGGACTCTGTCCAATAGTATGTCTGGGGGCAGATTCTATCTGTTTGTCCCTAGGTATGGGTCCCTGATATGGTCGGTCTTCAGGGTCCGAATATTCTGATTCCTCCCTTACTTCCTCCAATACAGGTAGTTTCTGATTCTCTTCAATCAGATGCGGTGCTGCTTCTTCGATTACACGGTCTTCTCTCGATGGGATTGGGATGGGTTCTTCTACTATTTGGTATTGGACGTACAATAACCTAATATGGATTGTAACGACGAGGTTGCCTAAGTGTCGAGCGGGGTCGGAGAGGAGTAATGATATCACGAGCAAGAGGCTTGTGAGGATGAAACCAGCGGGGGTAAGGATCAGGGCGAGAAGGATGGGGTGTAGGAGCTCTCTCTCAAATTTGTATTCGCTCCTCGATGTTGTTACGCGCCGTGTGAACCTGTTCTCTGAGTTCGGCTGCTCTGGTGGCATTCCGGTCTCTCTTCTCAGCAAGGTGTATCCCCTCTTGAATAAGATCGTCGATCTCCTGTCTAAGCCTCTCTCTAGTTGCACATCTAAATCCGCTTGCCTCAGTTGTCGATCCACGACATCTCTGACTTGTTATGCGAGTCCAGTCAACTGGTTCCGCAAGAAGCGGGGCTGGTCGGTCAGGGGTGGAGGGGCAGTATGGCAGTGTGCCTTCTTCGTGCTGGAACGGGACTACAATATCCCCGTAGAGGTCTTCTTCGTTCTTGACTAATGTGGACGGCACGTCGTCCGGGCCTAGGGTACTTCTTTCCCTGGCGGTTCTTAAACCTTCGTCTAAACTAGTACAGTAGTCGGATAACTCTTCCAACTCTTCTGATCTCCTTTCAGCTACTTCTCTTTCCTCCGGTTCCGACTCTGGGTAGAGTAGCTGTAATGGGCTTCGTGAGCTCCTGATGCGATTCCCCTATGGATAAGGCGGAATGCCATTACTATACCTGTAGGTCCTCCTCATCTTCAACCTTTAACTCTACTGGCCAATCTGGTACAAGGTCTTCAAGGGTTACGGTTGATGGTCTGGCCCTTGCTACTGGGTCTGGGAATCCTCTTGTCCCAGCGAGCGAGTATTCAAGTAAATCTTCAATGCAGTAGTACAACACTTGACTGTGTTCAGTACTCCAGATGAACGTTACTGAGGTGCCTACTGGTTAACCCTGGGTTCCTTTAGTCGACTTGGTGATCTTCCGGCAGGTAGCTAATCCGGCGGGTAAAGGTCAGTCTTGATCTAATGAAACGACCTAACTCACTTAAGAGCTGGATGCTTGAGAAGGGGCGTTCGAGCGATAGGTGAGAGAGGGAAATATCAAAGGAGATCAAGACTGGAGTCTTGTCTCGCTTCAGGCCTGGTATTTATACTCTACTGTACATGGCTGTGCCTGGTCTGTGCTAGCGAGGCTATACTATGTTAAATATGCTATTGGTACATGAGGTGAAGCACTGGGGCAGAGGCGTACAAGTTAGGACGCGGGAACAAGTCATATCGTGCTCGACCTGAGTCAGTCCAAGTCATAGGGGCTATTTATGGATAGGTGTGCGCTGGCAGTGTACAGCCACGTATAGCCCCAATGAGTCGTTCCGAGGTGATGATGTCAAGGGTGTCACAGCCTTGAGCCATGCATCCTTGGTCTGGGCTGGTCAAGGTTCATCCTTGAGTCTCTACCTGCTAACCCCTTAGCTAAGTACCGATCAAGAAAGAAAATAGAAAGGAAACTAAATATGGGTCTATTAGATGTCGGATAACCTGTAGAAAATGGAGGAAACGTTACAGTATGCACTGAGGGTACTCGAAGTGCGAGAGGCAAGATAACTTGTTAACCTAGAGAGTGAGATACTCAAGCTCTCTTATATACACTACTGGACTGTTTGTCCATGTATGTACTCTATCCATAAAGAGATAGAATGACGAATGATAAGGAGATAAGAAAGTAAGCTGGAATGACACATCAGCCTTATCTACCAATGGCAAATAGATCTTCTATCTATGATGTATGCCATGAGTCAAATGTGATAGTATAATAGTCTGACTAGACGGATGGTCTAGAGTCTGGATCTGGAATACGAATGAAAATGGAATAGAATACCCAGATCTCAATACTCTTCCTTACTAGAAACATTAATACTCATGAAGATAATAATGTCAAATACTTTCGTCCACACTTGAAGGGATCTTTGGTTAGATTCTTTGTAAAGATATCCACCAACTGTTGGTTAGAGGGAACATAAAAGATCTCTACCTCTTTAAACTCAACAGCCTCCTGTATGTAATGTTCAGAAATTCGAACATGCTTTGTTTGTCCTTCTTGAGCTGGATTTGAAGCAAGAAATATAGCTCCCTGATTGTCAACACACAGGGGAATTGTGGGAAGTGGGAACGTTAGTTCCTCAAAAAGATTGTGAATCCATTGGATTTGTTTGGCACACTCTGTCATTCCACAATATTCTGCTTCAGTGGAGGAAAGTCGAACTCTCTTCTGGTGTTTAGACAACCAGGATATGATTCTGTTGGCCAAGAAGATAGAGTAACTGGTGGTAGATTGAGAGGTCTTGATATCTTCAGCCCAGTCAGTGTCGGAATAAGCAATGAACCCATTGTTAGGCCCATCTCCAGTATATCTCAAGCACAACGTAGTAGTATGTGCAAGATAGCATACTATATAAAGTGCCTTCTGCAAATGTTCCTTAGAGGAGTTCACAGAGAACTGGGACATTTTGATCACTGAGTAAGCAAGATCTGGTCTTGTTCCAAGCATAATATAGAGAAGTGAACCGATCACAGATTGGTACTTCTGCTTGAGAACAGGAGATGACATAGTAGCATTGGGTCTTGGTTGGTAACCGGCAGGTAGAGGGGTTGAACCTGGTTTACAGTTCATTTGGCCAAAGCACTTGACTACCTTTTGCATGTAGGAGATTTGGTCCAGCCTCAGAGAATGATTCTTGCAATCTCTGGTAATCCTCATGCCTAGATATTCAGTAACCTCGCCTAGATCACGAGATTCCCAACGTTTCATGAATAGTTTCTTGTATTTGAGGACTAGAGCTTTATCACTACCTAAAAATAAAGCATCGTCAACATAAAAAACAAGAATGATCAAATGCTTTCCGTCACATTTGATGTATACTCCTAGATCAGCCAGGGTCCTCTTGAATCCAAATTCAAGGAGTGAAGCATGTAGGGCCTTATTCCATTGAAGGGCAGCCTGCTTCAAGCCATATATGGCCTTTCCAAGTCGACAAAACTTGTTCTCTTGACCTTTTACTACAAAGCCTTCAGATTGAATGAGATATAAATCTTCGTCTAGTTCGCTGAATAAGAACGCCATTTTGACGTCGAGAGCATGCATCTCCCAATCCTCTAGTGATGCTAATGTGAGGAGTAAGTGAACAGTTTCAAACCTGGTAACAGGGGAGAATGTCTCTTTGTAGTCTATACCAAAGACTTGAGTAAAGCCTTTTGCTACAAAGCATGCCTTCTTGCAGCCATCACTTTTAACTGCATAGACCCATCTTCTCTTGATGGGTTCATGACCTTTGGGTAAATCACTTAATATCCAAACCTTTCATTCAAGTAGGGACTTGTATTCTTCTTCCATCACAGTTCTCCATGGCTTTTGCTCATCTGGGAATATTCGTAGTACATCTCGATATGTCTTTGGAATCTTTTCTGTGATGGCAGCATGTAAGTGGTAATGTATCCACTGAGAACTATATAGATCACCCATGTCTTCATTGTTTGTAGGATGTGGGGTAGCATCAAATGACGGCATTCCACTTCCCTGTCGTGAGGTAGAGTCAGATGACTGCATCCGTTGATGTGTTGATATTCCAATTGGTTCATCCTCCATTCGCTCTTCCTGAATAGGATCTACTCCCATATTAATATCTTGCTCTATTTCAAGCAGTGGTCTCTCGCTGTATGCGTTGTCGGGCAATATGTGCAGTTTAGGAACTCGTTGAGTTCTCCTCTCCTGAACAGGAGGACAGGAAGTGGTCTGTTCATTCATGGTTCGCCTATTTTGATGCGGTAACACACAGAATGTTGGAAGTGGTTCGTGCTATTGATGTGGAGGTTGCCAAACAGCTGGTGTAAAGTGAGGAGGTGTTGGAAGAGGAGGAGTGTGATATCGTTTCCACTGTGGCATGTCATCATGGTCATGAAGATTATTCTCTTCATCCAACCAACGACCCATTGGTTTATTTTCTCTCTTTGCTCTCGTTCTAGGAGGCAAAGGGGATCATGATGGTGGAGAAGGTACACATGGTGTCCTCTGTGGAGATGGTCGAAAGAGACCAAAATCAGAAGATGATGAAGAACTGGATGATTCACGAGCTGGATGCGAGTCTCATGGTCTTCAAGCCAGAGGGCTTTGGGAGTGATGAAAAGGTGTAGCCTGTGATCTTCTCGGTTGAGGTGCATGTCTGAGAGTAGGTGCATCAACTATAATGTGACGTTCAGGTGGAGGGTCTGGATTCCTATGATCCTGGTCACTAGTCATGGATGCAGATTCATGGTCAGTTGCAGTGTCTTGTGGCATAGCAGTCTGTTTGTCGATTCCATCACTTCTGGAACAAGAGTGGAAATGAGCTTCATCAAATGTGGTGCATGTAGAGATAAAGACCCAGTGTCTGGATTGAGACCAGAACCGCCAACCTTTTGTGTTGGGTTCATATCCAATGAAGGTCATCTCCTCAGCTTTTGCAGACAATTTGTCCTTTCTCATCTCTGGTGGTATGAAGACGTAGGCTAAACAGCCAAACACCTGGAAATATGAGACATCTGGTATCTTCCCAGAGTATAACTTGATGGGAGTTCTCCACTGGTGATGACACATGGGCTGCCTATTATAGATGTGAAGAGAAGTCTCTAGGGCATCTTGCCAAAAGGTCCTGGGTAGGCAGGCATGTAAATGTAACGCCTCAGCTTTTTCCATAATAGTTCAATTGAACCTCTCTGCACGTCCATTCTGTTGTGGAGTGTGAGGAACAGATGTCTGGTGAGTAATACTGCAATCACGAAGGAACACCTGAAAGTCCAGAGACATGTATTCCCCACCTCGATCAGAGCAAACAGAGGTGACACAAGAACCAGACTGATTCTCAAGCCAGGCAACCTGAGCCTGAAAGACACCAAGGGTACCAGCCTTCTCCCAAAGAAAAGACAGGAGAGCAAAGCCAGAGTAGTCGTCAACCAAAGTAAAGACATAACGAGCGCAACTCAACCAGAAAAGGTCCCATAAGATCAGAGTGAAGGAGGGCAAGAGGTTGAGATGACCAATGATCAGAAAGACCAAAGGGTCGATCAACCATTTTACCCTCACTACAGCCTTTGCAAACCGGAGTGGATTGAGGGATAACAATGTTGGGGCAACCTGAGGTATGGCCTGACAAATGTCTCAATGCATTCTTCGAGGAATGACCTATGCGCTGGTGCCACAAAGAGAAGTCAGTATCGAGTGACAAAGTCGCTAGCATGGCAACCTGACTGGAGTGATCAGGGGACTGAAACCAGTGCAGATTATTGTCTGGAAATGAGGCTACAGCCCAGATTTCCAAACGTCCATGTTTGTTCCAGATCAGCATTTCTCTATTTCGGATCTCACACCAAAAACCTTGTAAGGTCAGTGTGGGTACTGATAATAATCGGTGTGCTGCTTTCGGTGCATACCATACTTGTTCAAGGACTAACAGAGAGAGTCCCTCAGGGTGTGCTATGACTTTCCCTGGTCCATGCATAAGTACTTCAGTGCCATCAGCAATGGAAGCTTTGCATGTTCCTTGTTCAAGGTGCACAAAGTTGTCTAAATAGGGAGTGATATGATCAGTACATCCACTGTCAATCATCCAGTGAGAACGAGTGGTCTTACTAATACTTCCTACCATGTAACAGCCAGAAATGTCAACATCAAATTCAGCAACATCGTCATCATATACATCAGGAAGAGTAATATACTTAAAAGGCTGTGGAGTTACAGTAACTGGAAGGTCTCAAGCAAAAGTGCCTGGTAAGGTGTGACTTGATGCAAGTCCTCCAATGGTGATGACTTGTTTCTTGGCCTTCTTTAACCATTTCTTCTTTGTTCCAGAGACCCCACCTGGATCCGTATCATCCTGGGTCTCTTCACAAGGATGTATGGTGGATACAAAACTGCTGGTGAGAGGGTCCTGCCATATCTAGCATGTCCATACCATCATCTTCTTCTCTCCAACCTACATGCATGATAGTAGAGTCGAAGTCAGTGAAATCAACCTCCATCATTTGATGACGATGGGTATCTATGGTAAAGTCAGCATCATCCAGATCCATCTGGTCTGGAGGAAGGTTGTGGAGAGATGGGAACATTGGTTTCACTACCATGGTATTTGCGACAGCTTGATGAGCCTTTGCTTTTCCTTTCCCTTTGCAATCAGGAGCAGACCCGCATTGTTTGCACTGTTCCTGACGCTGTTGATAAAACTCTCTTGGGCCATGAGGAGGACCACCACATCCATGGTGATTGCGCTGACCTCTAGATGGTCCAGTAGCCAGTTGTTGGGACTGGTATTGTTGGCCAGATTGGCCTCTCCATCTATTGATTGTAACGTTTCCGCAATTCCCTATAGGTTATCCGACACTTAACAGACTCTTATTTAGTTTCCTTTCTATTTTCTTTCTTGTTCGGCACTTAGCTAAGGGGTTAGCAGACAGGGACTCGAGGATGAACCTCGACCAGTCCAGACCAAAGATGTATGGCTCAAGGCTATGCCACCCTTGATGTCATTACCCTGGAACGATTCACGGAGGCTATGCGCAGCTACATGCTGCCAGCACACACCTATCCATAAATAGCCTCTATGACTTGGACTGACTTCAATTGAGTACAAGATGACTCGTCCCCTTGTCCCAACTCGTACATCTCTGCCCCGGTGCTTTGCCTCATGTACCAATAGCATATTTAACGTAGTATAGCCTCGCTAGCACAGACCAGGCACAGCCATGTACCATAGAGTATAAATACCAGGCTCAAAGCGAGACAAGATCCCAGTCTTGTTCTCCTTCGATATTTCCCTTTCATGCCTATTAGCCTGAATGCCCCCTTCTCAAGCATCCAGCTCTCAAGTGAGTTAGGTCGTTTCATTGATAGATGGGGGTCCACCTCAGATGACGTTAGTTCGGTGTACCTGAGAGGAGGGTCCCACTTGGACTTCGGAGATGTGGGAGGAAAGGGAGCAAATTTTAGAGTGGTGAATATCAACTTTGCGTAAGATCACTTGTTGGATCGTAGTAACAGTGAAGTTGGTGGGATTGGTGGTGTGGATGATGGTAGAGTGTAGGGGATCAAAGTCGTCAGGCAGCTGCGCAAGCAGCATCATAGCCTTTAATTCTTCTAAGAGATGAAGGCCAGAGTTATAAGCACTTTGGAAGTGCTGCTGCAGAGTGGTAATATCCTTGGCAATGTGGTTATGCTGGATGCATGTGCATAGGGCTTTATTAAAATAGTAAAACTGCCCAGAAATTCCTTTTGAGGAAAAATGGTCAGAGAGGGTTGTCCAAAAAGCATGCGCCATGCTCCTAAAAAGGGTGACAGGTGCAGCCTGCATACTGCCTTGAAAAGTACTCCACATAGTGGGAGCGGTAGTTGCGAAGACATCATTGACTGTTATAGTAAGCAAACCAAGAATCTTCTGATCTGTGGTCTTTCAATCATCATTGTTGGAGATACCCTGTGTGACAACCTGGCTTCCTTAGGCTGTTCTATACTCTGGGGGTTCCCTAGTTAAAGGGCTTGGAGGAGGTGCGCTTCAAGCGGCCGAGAAAGGAGCTGAGGGGCTGGGAGAAAGACAGGGAAAATACAGGTGAATTAAGATGGGGACTGTGCTACTAACAGGCCTTTATATACTCTACACTACAAGGCAGTGCTTGGTCCATGCTACTGAGGCTATCCTGAGCTACTATAGCTATTGGTACATGAGGCAGAAAGGGCTGTGAAGCGTCCATATTGCTATAGGAT
>JBBPKX010000362.1:0-10929 GCA_038089435.1 Boletus austroedulis | reverse complement strand
GCGAGCAGTACCTTTTAAGTTTTGTCTCCTTGTCTCCAGTAACTGACACTAGTTTGGTTTGTGCAATTCCCAAAGTTTTTCACACGTTTCCGGGAGAAAAGATGTTGCTGGTGTCAACCATCATTCTGTCGGTCTCTAAACTGACATGGTTTGGCTCCTTCAAGTTCCCTCATGGGAATCATGCCAAAGCGCTGGCAACGGAGAAGACAAAGCTCCCAGCGGGGCCAGGGCTTGGCAGTGACCCTTGATGCCAACCACGCCAGGTTCTTGGCGACCAGCTTTCCTGACCGTGAGCGTTGTTTCCACTGCGGCTTTGCTCATCGGCGCCATTGATTTTGACCCATTCACGAGACGTGACGTGCGCCTCCGGCTAATCGAACGGGTAGGTTGGTATGGCGAGCTGGATATACAGTACATGTTATTCGGGCCTTGGTTCAAATCACTGGTACAGGCATGCAGTGGTTGACGGAGACTAGTGCACGGCCGTAGCTCCACTTTTTCATGGGACTCGGAAGACACGGGTTCCAACCCTTGCCGACTCGACGTAGGTTACGCTTCTGCCGCCATTCCTCGGAGCACATGTCATTCAACTCCCAGGCGAACTCAGTTCACGATGTCGCCCGCAAATGAGACAGGTCAGCCCGGAGGTTGGTTGTCTCCGAGTCTTCTGATGACGATCTCGTTCGTCCCATAACGCGCAAGGTAGCTGCGCCTCCGTGGTTTGTTCCCGAGTATCCTCCGAAGAACGCGAGTTTCATCTACGCGGGAATCCAGTCAAAGGTGCCCAGAATGTGTGGGTTGCCATAGGAGAAGGTAGGAACAGAGATCCCAGTTCGAGTTGCTGTCACTCCACTTCCGTACCACGTGCGTGGATCCACCCCGAAGACGACACCACACCAAGGTTGGATGCGACGCGATTGTCACTACAATTTGGTACACTCGAGACACACGTGGATCGGTTTTATGTGTAATTGGTCTGACTGCCATTCCGGACCGCTCCTCGCCGTCATCTCGCATGAGACGGATGCCGCGTCTCGGGACACCCGACGTTTTATGTGTCGACCAAAAGCACGCTGGAGTCCGACAGTCGTCCATCGGATCTCCGCGCTACATCTCGTCACCGCGTAAGCCGACCCCGAAGTTTGGCGTTCCAGTCGGGTTGCCAGTAAGGCTATCGAGTACGCGTGTCCGAGTGCACCATTTGACTTTATGCGTAGAATTGCCTCGGACCAGATCGGAACGACAGAAAACAGCATAGCAACGTCAACCTTGATTTACCGTACGCGTCTCCTTTTCCTCGACAGACTTGGTCTAGAGAGCACATTTGTGAACGCTGGGACGCCGACCGTGCCGGACGTTAAGGGCCCCCACGGGTGGAGGGAGACGAAACAAGGCTCATTCCAGACCCAGCCCGGTGACGTCATTCTCCATTCTTCCGTAGTCTGTTCGTTTGACCGCACATGCCAGCCGGCGAGCGATCAATGCGCGGCTGGTGGTCACCTCGTCACAGAACAATGTTTCAGTGACACTTTTTTTTTTTCCCCCCCTTCTTGGCTCCCTGGCTCCGTGATGGCAGTCCTGTCACATCCCACGCCATCCGCCCAAGAGTACTGTGACCGATCATCGCAATCGCCGCATCCCACAGACCCCTTGGCCGGCTTGTCAGACCAAACGCGGACATTGTGGACCCGTGTGTCCAGCCAAAACACTTCACATACCGCCCCTCCCTCCCCGAGCGCCCTTGGCTCTTGATGGACGTGTCGGAACAGACCTATGTTTTGCACAGCGACCGGGGCGTCACTACGAATCTCGACGCGGAATGGCAACCCTTCATTCAGGTATTCAAACATCGAGCCAAGGGCGCACATGACCTCGAGACCGATCAACATATCGTGTGGCGGGATTCATGTCGGTATGTATGTAGTGCCAGGGCAGCACCACGTTATGACCACCAGCTCTCCGACCAGCTCGGATCCTGCCGGGCACGTCCTAGACAAAAAGGACGTTACAAGTACCGTCGTACCTTCCAAACAAAATGACACACGGTCTAAAAAGAGCGGAGCTCCACACAAGACTTAGATCCGATCGTGACCCATGGAATCGAGACATCTCCATTCAGGTTTCGTAGATCGAGGTATCGTAAAAAGGGTAAAAGAAACAACAGGCACTGCCAATCCATGTAGCATACGTGCATGTGGGTATGGAGCTTTTAACATTCCCGTCGGTGAGCGCTATGAATACACGGTCAATAACAAACAATAGATACACAGTGAGAATGAATGCGAGTAATTAGAGCACTGCATGATAGAGAGCGTGAACACAACAGTTGGGAGGAGAATTAGTACGATCATTCAACCCTCGTACGGAGGGCAATGGAGAGGCGGTCTCAGCACGACATCAGGCAAGTTGGTCATCGCTCGGGCCAGTCATCTAACGCTTCGATGTCCGCGATATCTGCAAATAGTTCAGGCACCCAGAAAACAGTATTATGGAATAAATCATGTGGTTACCTATGGGTGACCTGAATACTCGAACCTAGCAATGTGACGACGATCAGAACGGATATCAGATGGGAATCTGAAAAAAGTGCCTCACATATGGATGTAGCGCCGTCGCATGACCTTCCGAACGTGACCGCACTAGGCTCCTTGAACGCCGATCAAAGACATATGACTCTGAGCTCGGTGTTTCACCACGTGGGTGCCAGGAGTGCATCGGAAAATTGCCTTCGAGTGAGTCCGGTCGTGCAGCATTCGACGGATCCTCTAGTTCATACTCAGGCGATGCATCATGCCCCGAGTGTGACGAACGAGGCTCCGAAGGCGCCCGAAGGATGTGTATCACTTGATCCTTTGGAGAAGCGGAGCGCTGGTTGGGGGCGTCGGGGTGCCGGCTCAGGTCAAAGGACGTTGTCACGGGTGGTTTTACGACAGCAGTGACGCTGTATCCGAGTTCTTGTGTCAACGAACGAGGGAAAAATATCTGTAGGATCCGTAATTCAGAAGATGTGAGTCGAGGTGACGATGACATACAAGCAAAGTTATCGCAGAGGAGACGAATGCACCGATGCCTCCAAGCATTAACAGAAAGTCTTTGTTGAAGTTATCATTCCATCGACTCTTCAGACGAGTAGTAGTAGCACTTACCCGGCCAAAAACTGCACAGCAGATAGAAAATGAGCACCTGATGGAGTAACATTGACACCAAGACTTACGCGCTATTGTTAATTGGGTGGCTCCCTTGCACGCCATCCAGAGATAGTACAAACAAAGGGACGGAAAACAAGAAACGATAGATGATGCGCCCAATCTACGTGCGCAGCGTGGGTTAATTAATACTCCCGTCGGTATGATAAACTTACATTGAGCTGGTAAAAAAAGACCAGTCGAAGGACGACAGCGGGAGCGGCACCGTCATCCTTTACGTGACGAATAAATGCCGGAAACCTTGAGAGGACAGAAAGGAAAGCCAAGGACGTTGCTGTGGACGCAGAGGACCCGACCAAGAGTGTCCAAGCGAGACACTGAGTAGAGCCGACGTGAGTAACGTGGAGCTGTCAGGGGAAAGATTGTGGTTACCGAGTCCAGTTGCCGTCGTGATACAAAGGTCGTGAGTGGCATCCCGATCAAGGCAAGCAATGTGCCTGGCACCGCGTAATCAGCGAATTATTATTCTTCGTTCAACGTGCAAGCGATACCCCAAAGCCAGAGTCTGAATTCGCAGCTCTCGAACCACAGCCTCGTGGTAGGGCCTTGATTTTGAAGAAACAGCCAGAAAGTGAACTCTGCGCGAGCGGGGACGGTCAGCGACGCGCGAGAGCGCTGTCGAGAGCAAGCTTGCCTTCGAGGTGTGTAACACTAGATGTGAAGAGATGTTTAGATGATGAGTAGATGCATACGAGGGAACTGACAGTTCACATCCCCATGCAACACTAAAGACAAGCAAGAGTGGGAGGACCCATTTTTTGTTTTGAGCGGAATAGTATTCAAGCGGCACAGGTGTTACTGGTAGAGGCAATGAGCGGAGCGTCGGACGAAGAGCGGGATAACTGACTTTGGCCATTGGGCGTCGTGGTGAAACCTGGACGGAGTGTGAGAAAAGGGTCGAAACATGCGTGGGCTGTGAGCAGACCTTCTTGGAATTTTAGAAAAGTGAATGCGACGCCAAAGCAGACAAGACAGGAGAGTGAGGCGAAATAGGTGTACTGGGCAAACGGTAAGAAGCGAGGATGACAGGGGGAGCGGAAGGGACGCACGCTCATGAGGCGTTTGAATGCACCGGGCTGCCTGCCGGACTGGTTCCATTTGAGACACTGGAATCTGTCGTAGCTCCAGAGGTGGAAGAGATGGAAGCAGTAGAACTGGAACGCGTGGTAAGAGCGAGGCGCGAATCGTCTGACGAGCACGCACTGACCAGGGTTGCGAGAATGGACCAGAGAAGAAAGGCAGTTGGAGACCCGCCGGGCATGGGGGAGGAGGGGGAGGAAGAGAGGATGGACCGAGAAAGCGGCGGAGGTGAGTAAATAAAGGGTTAGACTTATTTGTGTGACGTTCCCCGCAAAGATGCGACATCGGCGTCGGAGCAAGGCACAGCAAGGATTTAACTGGCAAGACGATCCGCTCGTCTTCTTCCTGGGTTGCCATCCTCCACCTCACACGCTGAAACATCGTCTATTAATCACTACACACGTTTCACACTCGCTTAGGCAATTTTGACGGTCGTGGCAGCCCTCTTTTCAACAACCTCATCAAAAATGTTGATGTTCCACTTGGGCTTGTATGTCACTGGCGTGTTGTACCTGACAGGAGTTCAGGAAAAAAGGACACGATACAAGTCAGAAGCCACACCGTCTGACGTTGCCATGTCCGATCGCTGTCACTTTTTCATAGTCCTCCTTGCTCAACTCGACCTGCTTAAAGTTGGAGATGATACGACCTTGCAAAGCATCAGGTCCAGCCCGTCTCGAGAAATGACACACATCACATACCCTCCTGCACACTCTTGGGAATGACAGAGTACCCACGGTAGACTCCCCAAGCGATCAACACCTGGGCAGGCGTCGCACCGAGGCTCTTGGCAACGGATTGGACGGCGGGGTGCTCCGTGAGCATGGGGACACCCACCACTGCTGACAACGTCAACACGGAACCCTACGTGGCCAAAGCAAAGTACGCACGGTTGTTCCCGAGCGGGCTGTAAGCTGTCAAATGGATGCCCTTCTCCGCACAGTAAGTGACGAGATCATCTTGCGGAAGGAGAGGGTGGGCCTCAATTTGGTTGGCCGCCTGATCACACCAACTCAGCACTGATAGGGAAGAACCTTGGAGGAGAACATACTGGAACGACACCAGTCGCGTCAATGATGCCTTGGAGCTGGGAAATGGTAAAGTTCGACACTCCAATCGCCTTGACCTGGAAGGAGGTGAGTGCAGTGCTAGATGAAAAAGTGCGCATATAACCACCTTTCCCGTCTCCCGTAGCTTGATCATGGCCTTCCACGTATCGACGAGGGACGTCTCAGTGTCGAGTTCCACTTCACCCGCAGCTTCATTGACAGAGAAGAGATCCCCGGGTTTGAATGCGACGGGCCAGTGGACGACTGTATTGTAGCTCGTCAGCCAAACAAGAGATGACTATATGCGCCTTGAACATACGGTAGAGATCAAGGTATGTGAGGCCAAGCTGCTGGAGAGTCTCATCGAGTGCAGGTTCGACGAGCTGAGGCTGGTGACAAGAGTTCCAGAGTTTGGAGGTGATGAAGAGCTCCTCGCGGGAGACGACGGACGGAATGACTTTCTTGAGTGCCCGACCGACCTCGTCCTGGTTTCTGTATACCCTTGCCAAGTCGAGGTGGCGGTAACCGTTGCGGACGGCGATCTCGACCTAGACGACGGGATGAGAAACGCGACGATGGTAATAAAATAGACATACAGCACTTTCAACTTCATTCGGTTTTGACAACCATGTCCCGAGACCGATCTGGGGGATCGTCACACCGTTGTTGAGCGGGAGTACTTTGCCAAACGACATGCTGGGAATGAGATCCACCCCTCTCTCCACACTCTCTTATACACCTTTGCGGTCCGGGATCGGTCCGGGCAGTCTAATCTTGAGCTGCTGACATTCATACGTCGGATGTTAAGACGGGTTATCCTTATACCCAAGCGAGGCATCTCTCGCGTATTCCAGCGTGCTCTTCAACACTCATCCATGATGCATGATGACCTTGGACAGTGATCACTTCTGCCGACACCGAACTGGGCGCGTCCAAATCAAAGATCTCGGCTTCGCCACGACGGTGATGAAGTCGGAGCATAAGCCTGTGCCATAAAGAGCATGTCAATACCTATTTTCTCGGAAACACCAGCAATGTTGCAAAACCTAGACATGGTCCATCATGCATCAGTACTGGGGGAGATTGAAACAAGCATCCGCCTCACACGACGTCACTCAACTCACGTCGCACGTTCGACGATGCCAAGGTATGCAGTATTCTCACCAAGATGGGTCACTGGTCACCGGTCACCAGCCTCAGGGGTATGACAACAGGTCTTGGAAACCCTTTCTACAAATTGTTCGAGAGTATTCTTATGTATTGATCACGCCACAGCTTGGCTATCTCCCAATCTGCGTACCATCGTAACACTTGAAGCTTGAACCCTTACTCCTGTAGTTTGTCCTTGTCTATTGTCTATTGTCACTTCTACTTTGCGAATATTGTTTTCCTTTGGCAGATGTCGTACTGATATGTTCTTCAGGGACTCATGTTTATTGTCCTCTGGGATGAACTCCTTGATCTGATGATATTTGCGATAAAATAGAGCTAGTATCGGGCAGTGCACTACAGGTGATGCAGATTCCAATTGTATTTTGGGATGTAAGCACCGTCAGCACATCTCCAGAGTCAAGCTGAAAGTGGACTTGCCAATCATGGTGCATAACCTTTGGATAAATGATGGACCATTACATCAATAAACAAAGCTTTTCAACATCCTCGTCGAAAACGTTGATGTTCCACTTGGGTTTATACATTACTGGCATGACATGAGGCCAGGAAGAAAATACGCAATACAAGCCAAAAACCACACCGCCTGGCATTTCCATGTCCGATTACTGTCACTTTTTCATGGTCCCGATGCTCAGCTCGACTTGCTTAAAGTTGGAGACGATACGGTCTTGCAAAGCATCAGGTCTAGCCCATCTCGAGAAATGACATACACCACATACCCTCCTGCACGCTCTTAGGAATGACAGAGTATCCACGGTAGACTTCCCAAATAATCAACACCCGGGTAGGTGTTGCACCGAAATTCTCGGTGACAGGTTGGAATGGGGGTACCCATAACTGATAATTCAACTCCTACGTGACCAAAGAAAGCGCGCACGACCATTCCCAAGCGAGCTATAAGCCGTCGAATGAATGCCCTTCTCCACACGGTATCCAATGAGGTCGTCTTGCGGAAGGAGAGGATGGGCCTCGATTTAGTTAACCGCCTAGTCACACTAGCTCGGTATTGATGGGGAGGGAAACAGACTGGAACGACGCCGGTCGCATCAATGGTGCCTCGGAGTTGGGGAAAGAGTAGAGTTCGACATTCCGATCGCCATGACCTGGGAAGAGACGAGTACGGTGTTGGATAAAAAGAGTGCACGTATAGCCACCTTTCCTGTCTCTCGTAGCTTGATCATGGCCTTCCACGTGTCGACGAGGGACGTCTGTGTCGAGTTCCACTTCACTCGCAGTCTTGTTGATGGAAAAGAGATTCCCAGGTTTGGATGCGACGGACCAGTGGACGAGTGTAACTCGTCAGCGAAACAAGAAATGATTATATGCAACTTGAACATACGGTAGGGTATGTGAGACCGAGTTGCTGTACCCTTGCCGGTCGAGGTGGCAGTAACCGTTGTGGATGGCGATCTCGACCTAGACGACGGAATTAGAAACGCCAGGTGATGGTAATAAAATAGACGTACCATACTTTCACTTCATTTGACGACCATGTCCCGAGACCGATTTGTGATTTGTGGGATCGTCACACCGTTGTTGAGCGAGAGGAACGAGATCCACCCCCTCTATTCACTCTCCTATACACCTCCGGAGCTGCTGAGGGATATTAAGACGGAACGTCCTTATAGCTAAGCGAGTCATCTCTCGCAAGTTCGAGTGTGCTGAGGAATGCATTCATGATAGCCGGGTTGGACAGTGATCATTTCAGCCGACTGGTTTTGCGAAGGTGCATTCAAATGAAAAAAAATCCCCTGCCATGACGGAGAACAATGCGCATATACGGTGATCATGTTTTGCATAAATCTGTACGTCATAAAAACATGTCAATACCTATTTCTCAGAAACATCTGACCTAGACACTGTCCACCAGTAGCCACTTAGAGGTACAACTGTTACGCGACGTCAAAGACGATCTTCAGTGGGGATGGGTTCGGCAACTGCAAAGCTTGGAGAGGTCGATAAAAATACCCAAGTCCGAGCCGGTTACGAGCGGAGATTGAAACATACACCTTGTCCCGCTCGCCCCACACAGCGTCATTCGACTCACGTCGCGCGCTCGGCGCGTTCAGCGGCCATGAATGTAAGCACTTGAACACTACCTTTACGACGACGAGCTCACCGTGTAATACGTGCAGAACCTCCTCCGGACACTGACAGAAAGTCAGATTCCGGCGACTCCTGACCTGAAGCTGCTGTTAAACACAGTCAGGGATGCCAGGGTATGCAGCGTTCTCATCGGTAATCACAGATACCTGATGTATGCACCAGCGTCAGGGGTACGACAACAAGGTCTCCGACCCATTCTACGAATCGCTTGAGGGTGTACTTCTCGACCTCCGAACAGTCACTATGGTATGTTCAGCCGCTTCCGCCGATGTCCACTTCCTCTTAACCAATGCAACCAGGATAACCATGATGCGGAAGCGTTTCTCAAGCCGGTTTCAAAATCGGACGTTCCAGATTACTATGATGGTGCGTGTGTTTGTGGCATTCCACAACTTTCCCTGACACCACCTCTTACTTCCGTGGATGCAGTGATATCCAATCCCATGGATCTACAGACAATGCTTAAGAAGGTAAAGGCGAAGCAGTACAAATCTAAACGAGAGTTCAAGGACGACCTCGACCTCATCTGGTCGAATTGCTTCACGTACAATGCGACGGAGGCGAGTCCCTTAATGGTTGTCCTTTTACCATACTCAAGCCTCTCATTCATCCTTCTTTGTCTTTCATTGTCTCCCCCTACGCCTCCCGACAGGATCACCCCCTCCGACAATGTGCCATACGCTTAAAGCAGAAGGCTGACAGGCTCCTTGCAAACGTAACAGACCGCAAGGACCGTGTCGACCCCCTTATACCCCCCGATTTCGCTTCATCTCCCCCTTCTCGACCGATTGCACGTCCAAAGATAAACGGATACTCATCGCACGACCATATTAGGCCCTTCATCACTCACTCCCATCCTAGCACTATTCTAGGATCTCGTTCCTCTTTGACCAATGGCAAACGACCCCCACCGGGTATGGCTATCAAGAAAGTGAATATGGACCTGGCGTTTGGAGACATGCCCACCCTCGTGCGTACGCCCGAAGGAATGGCCGCATTTCGATCTCTTGACCTCGAGTTGGATGGTTTTGGTGAACCTGGCCCATCTACCCTTGCCCATGCAAACGGCCAGTTAAATCAAGGCCTCGCCGAGAGGCTACGGAGTTATGTCATGGCACCAGAATGGGAGAGCGAGAGCGAGGATGAGCAATTCTCAAGTGGCGAACTGGAGAATGACGCAGGATTGAAACGCAGGTCACTGTGAGTGCTCGTCTTCGATTGCAGAGCGGGCTTTTGAACATCGAAACCTGTCTTTAACTACTCAGTAATGGTATCCGCAACCATCCTCGGAAACGTGCCCGACTCACTCCTCCTGATTCGGACGAAGAAATTGCTATCAAGGAAAGGAATAGAAATATCATGGACCTCTGGTGGTCTGCTATGCAGTCCGATGCATTACTCGCGAATGGCCTTCCGTCCCTTGTTCAATTTCCACCCCTGCCAGCTTCGGGTCATCCACCTCTTCGGGTCAAGCCCGAATCAAGTCCACAGAAGCCACCGAAACGAAAGCGCCCAAAGAGAAAACTCAAAACTCCCACTGCACCGCCAAATACGCTCCTTAGTATAATGAACTCGAACCTCAAAACGATGAAACGCGTCCGGAGAACGCACGCCAAGTTTGCGGCATTGAACCTTAACACCGAAGACGGTGGTGGGGGTGATCTAGATGAGCCACCAGAAACGGCCGAGGATGAACCCCTCGACGAGTTTGTTGATGAGCGGCCATGGGGGGTGCTAGTGGGATTGAAGGGCGGAGAGAGTGGTGTGGAGTTGGGGGGAGGACGGGCGGTCCATTGTTTGCGGTGGATGAATAGGAAAGTGTTGGAGCACGCTGGATTCCAAGGTAAGCACTCGCAGTGGGCTCGTCGGCGAGGGGGGATGAGTTCTGAATGTCTTCACCTTCAAAAGGTACTTCTGCCTCGAGCTTGGATGTTTTGACAGGCGTAACCTCCGAGTTCCTCCTGAACGTTGGTCGGACACTTAGGTTCCTTTGCGACAAGTACGCAAAGACTATGACGCCCGAGGTGAGAACAACTTGGTCTGCTGAAAATAAGTTGGCGCTTGCCTCGACTTTTCCTATCTGGCATGGTAATGAATAATAAAAGGAGTGCTGATATTCGACCAGGAAATTATATTGCATACGCTCTTTGAATCCGGGATCACGAAAGTCCAAGACCTCGAACGGTACATCAAGGATGATGTCGTACGGCATGGCTCGCGTCTCACCGAGCTCGAGAAGAAGCTTGTCAACGCTTACCGTGAAGCGACGTCCGTGGACGTCCTAGACGACGATGCTCTTTTTGGTGCCGGGTCAG
>JBBPKX010000361.1:0-17745 GCA_038089435.1 Boletus austroedulis | reverse complement strand
ATAGAACGGCCAGAATCAAGTTGAGAAAGAACCGGAACCTGAGGATGACGAACAGGAAGCAGCCATGATCCGAAAAGGGAAAGCCTGCATAAGCAAGAAGTTTAAGAAGATGCGAGCGCAGATCAGCACGTGCTTTAATTGCGGAAAACCTGGTCACTTTGCGAAAGAATGCCGACAATCGTCGACGAAGTGCCCGGACTGTTCCTGGACAAAGGGGGAACATAAACCCAATTGCGTACAAGTAAAAGCGTGAACCAATCGAACCATAAATCGGGAACCCGCCACTTCATGGAGTGACGAAGAAGATATTCCTCGTGCATGTAAAGGAATGACAATGGAACAAGTGAAAGCGTTATTCCAGTCCATGCCCTCAAGCTTGGGAAAAGCTTGAGCAGTCTGGAGGAGCTGAGCGACCACTCTGCCGAAAGAAGCTCAGATGCACGTGCCATGTCATTGATCGCAGACGGATACGAAGCTATGCCAGCCATTATTCAGGAGAAACCCCGTGGCCTATGGCCCACGGACATAGATATGCAACACCTTGCCACTATTGCAGCCGAAATGAGAGAAGAACCAATAAAGAAAAGAGAGATCGAGTTACCGATCACTATCTATATCGGAAAAGGAAAAGAAGCCCACGTAAAAGCTCTCTTGGACTCAGGGTCGCATGTCACATTCATAGATCAACAATGGGCAAAAGAAAACAAGATACCGCTAAAGCCACTACCACGACCGATCATCCTATACAACACAGATGGCACAAGGAACAGCGCTGGAACGCTAAAGTACTATGCCCGCGTAGTAATGGAGTACGATGGACACTGAGAGGAAATGAAAGCCGAGATCGCTAATCTTGGAAAGAATAAAGTAATCCTCGGTTTCACATGGCTAAAGCATCATAACCCGGAAATAGACTGGGAAAAGCAAACGGTACGGATGACGAGATGCCCGACCGAATGCCAGAACCCATTCTTACATCAGCTAAACCAAATCGAAAGAGCTGATGTGCAAATCCTAGCAGAGGCGCACAGAGGACAACAGGTAGATAAGAAACTCGCGGAGCTGATGGACAAGAACAAGTCACCGGAGGAACTAGTGCCAAAAGAATACCACAAGTACCTCCACATATTCTCAAAAAAGGAATTGGAACGTATGCCGATTAGAAAACCATGGGATCATGCCATAGAGCTAAAGTTGGACTTCGTACCGAAAAAGGGAAGATTGATACCCCTTGATCCCATGCAGCAGAAGGAAGTCAGCGATTTCATAGATGACCAACTCTCGAAAGGGTATATACGACCCTCTAAATCGCTGCAGACGTCACCCGTATTCTTCGTACCAAAGAAGGATGGAAGAAAACAGATGGTACAGGATTACCACTATTTAAACAAATTCACCATTAAAAACAATTATCCTCTACCCCTGATATCCCAACTCGTCGATAAATTAGCTGGAGCCAAACTCTTCACGAAGATGGATCTCCGATGGGGATACAATAATATTCGAATAAAAGAAGGTGACAAATGGAAAGCCGCCTTCGTCTGTCACAGAGGATCATTCAAACCTCTAGTGATGTATTTTGGATTATGCAACTCCCCCGCGACCTTTCAAACGATGATGAACGAACTGTTCGCGGATATGGAGGATGTATGTGTCGTCTACATCGATGACATCATGATCTTCACAAAAACTGACAACCAAAAGGAGCACGATCGAATCGTACTCAAGATTCTCGCGCAACTTGCTGAGAATGACCTCTTTATTAAACCAGAAAAGTGTTACTTCTGAGTAAAGCAGGTAGAGTTCCTAGGGATGATCGTTACCTCAGAAGGAATTCAGATGGACGAAGAAAAGGTTAAAGCCATCAAGAAATGGCTGATCCCCACCAAAGTAAAGAACGTCTGAAGCTTTCTTGGACTAGCCAACTTCTACCGAAGGTTTATAGACGGATATGCACAGGTTGCATGACCGCTCAATGACCTGACGAAGAAGGATATCGTATTCGAATGGATGGAGCGCCAACAGAAGGCCTTCGACGATCTAAAAGAAAGATTTACCACTGCCCCCATCCTCGCATACCCCGATATAGATAAGCGATTCCGACTCGAAACAGATGCATCAGATTTCGCAACGGGCGCAGTGTTATCTATAGAAAAGGAAGGAAAATGGCACCCTGCTGCATACTCCTCGCACTCTATGACACCAGAAGAAAGGAATTACCCTATAGCGGATAAAGAAATGCTCTCGGTAATATGAAGCTTAGAGCAATGGCATCATTATCTCAAAGGAGCATGAGAAGAATTTGAAATCTAGAATGATCATGCGAACCTTCAATGGTTCATGAGAAGGCAGGACCTCAATAGAAGACAAGCCAGATGGGCTCAATACCTATCCCGGTTTCGCTTCAAATGGGTCCATAAAGCAGGAACTCAAATGGGAAAACCCGATGCACTCTCTAGAAGGGAGGACCACTCGGATGGAAAAGACGATGATAATAAAGGAATAACCGTAATACCCCAAGAAAAGATCCATGTGGTTCAATTAAGGACGGATGACGATGAAGTAATCCAACGGATCAAAAATCTCGTACACAGACTAAAAGAATCAGAAGTACAAGACCTAGAAAAGCGATATGAAGTCCATATGGAGCAAGAAGATTTGCTAGTGGACAAAAACGGAAAGATCTTCATACCGGATGACGAAGAACTCCAAATGGAGATACTACGGTTACATCATGATACACCCATAGCTGGACATCCAGGAGAAGAGAAAACATTAGAGCTAATACGCCGCAGCTATACATGGCCAGGATTGCCGAAGAAAGTAAAAGAGTATGTTGCTCGATGCAACTTATGTGCTAGACATAAAGGAACCAATGCCCCGCCTGCCAGAAAGCTATTGCCACTCCCGATACCAGAAAAACCATGGGAAAATATCTCAGCCGACTTCATAACAGATCTACTGACAAGCCAGGGGCTAGACGCCATCTTGGTAGTTGTTGATTGATTCTCAAAAGAAGTAGAATTCATCCCGTGTAAGAAAACCACCACAGCGCTACAGACTGCCCAACTCTACCTAGACCATGTCTGGAAGTCGCACAGCCTGCCGCGGACCATAACATCAGATCAAGGACTGCAGTTCGCATCACAGGTGATGATGGACTTGTGCCACAGACTGGGAATAAAGTCAAAATTATCCACCGCCTTCCACCCACAGATGGATGGGCAGACAGAACAGATTAACAGAGATCTACAGCAGTTTCTCCGCCTCTTCTGTTTTTCACAGCAGTTGAAGTGGACAGAGTGGCTTGCCATCATGCAATTCTCATATAATAGTAAGGCTCAGACATCGACAGGAACGTCCCCTTTCAGCATAACACACACGTATCAGCCAAGAATGGGCTTTGAACGGTGCAGCACTAAGGCACCAGCAGCTGAAGAACTATCGGAGCACATAAAGAAGGTTTGGGATCAGACCCAGGAGAATTTAGTGAAGGCTCAGCGCCACATGAAGGATCAGGCGGACTGCCATAGATCGGACACCCCACCATACCAGATAGGAGATCAGGTGTGGCTATCCACAGAAAACCTTAAGTTGACCAGGGCATCAAAGAAGCTCACGGAACGATGGATCGGGCCATATACCATACTCCGCCTAGCCGGACCTAACGCAGTTGAACTGCGCCTTCCCCGCTCCATGCGAATCCACCCCACGGTCAATATATCATGTATAAAGCCCTATAAAGACCGACTACCTGGACAACCCATAATGGAACCTGGACCAGTTCTGGTGACCAAGGAATGGGAGAACGAATGGGAAGTTGAGAAAGTAGTGGATAGTTGATGGGTTAGGAACCGCCTCCAATTCCTAGTGTATTGGAAGGGCTACCCCGAAGAAGAACGGACTTGGGAACCGGAAGCCAATCTAGAGCACGTGAAGCAAGCTATCGCGGACTTCTATAAATGGACGCCAAGCGCTCCACGGAAGTTACGTGTCATGGTACCCGACTTCTTCAATTTATTTAAGCATTGCGGATCACCTATTCCTGAAAAGCCTACGCATCTGTTACCGTTTGATCGGCTGGACTATCCATGAACAGATTGCCCCAGGGGTGCACCTGGATTACCAACGCTCTTATTGCTGATTGAGCCTTGCTCTCACAATGGACCACATCCGCAACTGCCTTACCACGCTCCGCACACACATTGCTCGCCTCCGCCTCCACTCTCCTATTTACATATCCCCATCTCCTCTCGCCTCGCCACTACCAGAGAGTCAGGAAGCCCCGGATCTTGGGGACACCACGGATGATCCCAATGCCATCTGGGACGATGAATGGGATCCCACACACCCTTTGGGTAATCATGCAGAACATTGGGTCTCCATCTGGGATAACGCATCGGATACTCATAGCATCCCGAATACCGCTTCCGTGTGGGGAGATGATGAGGAAGACTATGAATCCATGCCAGACCTCGTGTCCACATCAGACCCCGCAGACCCCCAATGGACACTGGAGAATTGGCCAGGCCCATGGGAATTGGCCAGCGAGCCATGGCACATGTGGCTCCCCAGCACCATGCCGGTACCCGAGATGACCGAGGCCGTCCCCATTCCAGATCCACTTCCCCCTATTCAGCCCAACTATACGCTGTGGCCCACGCCGTATCACTGGCCTGATATCGGCCCTTCAGGACAATATCGGCTGCAAATCACCCAGTGGCCACCACATATGAACATGCCGCAGGAGCAACGTGGGTATTTCGCCTGGTTCTTGGTGCATCTCACATGGCTGGACGAGCCACCGGAGGGTGAATGATTGGCTGCCAGGATGTCAGCTCATAGGGAGGGGGTAGTGTAACGTTCCCCTATTTTTCTATCTATTTCATGACCGCCTATTTAGTTTCTTTTATTTTTCTCTATGTTCGCCTCTTAGCTAAGGGGTTAGCAGGCTCGCACTTAAACTAGGAACCTAGAGCAGTCCAGACCAAGGACGCATGGCTCAAGGCTATGCGAACCCTTGACGTCATCACCCCAGATCGACTCATCGGGGCTACGTGCGGCTGTACGCTGCCAGCGCACACCTATCCATAAACAGCCCCTATGACTCGGACTGACTCAGATCGGGCACAACGTGACTCGTCCCCTCATCCCGGTTAGTGCACCCCTGCCCCAGTGCTTCACCTCATGTACCAATAGCATATTTAACATAGTATAGCCTCGCTAGCACGGACCAAGCACAGCCATGTACAGTAGAGTATAAATACTAGGCTCGAAGCGAGACAAGACCCCCAGTCTTGTTCTCCTTTGATATTTCCCTCTCTCACCTACACGCTCGAACGCCCCTCTCAAGCGTCCAGCTCTTAAGTGAGTTAGGTCATTTCAGAAAGCACCCGCAGCTGATAAGCTGTCGGATCATATAAAGGAAATCTGGGAGCAAACCAAGGAGAATCTAGTGAAAGCTCAACGCCATATGAAAGAGCAAGCAGATCGCCACAGATCCGATATCCCACCATACCAGATCAGAGATTGGGTTTGGTTATCCACAGAAAACTTAAAGCTGACCAGGGCATCACAAAAGCTCACAGAATGATGGATTGGACCATACACCATAGTCTGCCTGGCCAGACCAAATGCGGTTGAGCTGCGCCTTCCCCAATCAATGAGAATCCATCCCACAGTCAACATATCTTGCGTTAAACCATATAAAGAACGGCTACCTGGACAACCAGTAACCAAACCCGGGCTGGTACAAGTAACTGAGGAATGGGAAAACGAGTGGGAAGTTGAGAAAGTGGTAGATAGCAGATGGGTCAGGAACCGCCTCCAATTCCTGGTGCATTGGAAAGGTTACCTGGAAGAGGAATGAACCTGGGAACCAGAGGCTAACCTTGAGCATGCGAAGCAGGCTATTGCAGACTTCTATGACCGGACGCCGAGTGTCCCATGCAAACTGCGCGTTGCGGTACCAGACTTCTTTAATTTATTTAAGCATTGTGGATCCCCTATTCCAGAAAAGCCCACACATCTGCTCCCGTTTGATCGACTGGATCATCTGTGACCAGATTGTCCCAGGGGTGCACCTGGGTTACCAACGCTCTTATTGTTGATTGAGCCTTGCTCTCACAATGGACCGCCTCCGCAACTACGCCACTGCTCTTTGCACACACATCATCCGCCTCCGTTTCCGCTCCCCTATCTATATTCGATCTCCCTCTTTCCCTGAAAACCCTGAAAACCCCGAGGTCACTGAGGAAGACCCTGATGCTACTTGGGACGATGAATGGGACCCCACGCATCCGCTCGGCAACCACGCAGAACATTGGGTATTCGTGTGGGACAACAGTAGTGATACCCACAGCATCCCTAACACTGCATCCATATGGGGGGACAACGCCGACGATGACTATCAGTCCATGCCAGATCTCGTCAACACACCAGACCTTGCCGACCCACAATGGACGCCCGAGAATTGGCCTGGCCCTTGGGAATTGGCCAGTGAGCCATGGCACATGTGGCTCCCGGGCGCCATGCTGGTATCCAAGGTAACAGAAGCAGTCCCCTTGCCAGACCCGCTTCCCCTGATTCGCCCCAACTACACGCTGTGGCCCACGCCCTACCGTTGGCTGGATATCGGACCATCTGGGCAATACTGCCCTCAGATCACCCAGTGGCCACCTCACATGAATATGCCACAGGAGCAGCGTGGTTACTTCGCCTGGTTCCTTGCCCACCTCAGTTGGCCCAAGGAGCCCCCGGAGGGTGAATAGTTAGCTGTCAGGATGTCAGCTCATAGAGAGGGGGTAGTGTAATGTTTCCTCAATTTCTATCTATTTTCCAATGCTTAACGGACACTTATTTAGTTTCGTTTCTATTTTCTTCTATGTTCACCACTTAGCTAAGGGGTTAGCAGACTCGCACTCGACAATGAACCAAGGGCAGTCTAGACCAAGGCAGCGTGGCTCAAGGCTATGCAAACCCTTGATGTCATTGCCCCGAATGTGTCATGAAGGCTATACATGGCTGTACGTTGCCAGCACACATCTGTCCATAATTAGCCCCTATGACTCGGGCTGACTCCCCTCGACTCATCCCTCGTCCTAGTTAGTGCACCTCTGCCCCGGTGCCCCGCCTCATGTACCAATGGCACTATTCGCGTAGTATAGCCTCGTTAGCACGGACCAGGCACAGCCTTGTACAGTAGAGTATAAATACCAGGCTCGAAGCGAGGCAAGACCCCAGTCTTGTTCTCCTTCAATATTTCCCTCTCACACTTACCTGCTTGAATGCCCTTCTCAAGTGTCCAGCTCTTAAGTGAGTTAGGTCATTTCATCCAGTATGTCCAACTACGGACAGATAACATGGAAACCGGATGACAGATACAGATATGTACAGATAAAAGTGGATCTTGACTGGATGGACATGGGACATGATGGACGACTTGTACAATGCTTGAGGATGACTATTGACAACTGGAAAGTGACCTGGATGACTGGTTATGACCATAGGGAACTGTGGTTTCCCACATCTGGTGGAGCTCAAGGCAGAGGAGGTGTACAGTTCTGATGAGGATGAGGATGTGGAGGAGGAGGGCAAGAAAGTGAAGGTGGGTGTGGAGCTAGTGGAGTTGGCTAGTGAGGAAGCAGAGATGGGTGTGGAGGAGGACAGAGAGGGAAAAGAAGAAGCAGAGTAAAGAGAAGGAACACATAGTTTGTAAATAGTTGATTCTAATGTCAAAGGTTATGAGGAGAACAGAAACAGAGAGAAAAAGAAAAAGGAACTTTAAGGTTGGAGCAGACCAGGCTTGTCCGGGTACTTTCAGTGGAAGTCCGTAACAAGTTCTGTTGCATGTCCTAACTCTGTAGCAAGTAACCAAAATGTTTCGTCATCAGTTCCTTCATATCCTAACCAGCGTACCAGGTACAGGAGTTGGCAGTGACACCTTCTCCGATCGACCTTAGAGTTGAGAATCTCTTTGATCTCATATTCTGGTTCACTGTCAACCTCAACTGGAGGTGGCGGAGGTTGGACATGGTTTAGAATTACATTCGGAGTTGAAGGTTCTAGTTGTGAAACATGGAAGATTGGGTGAACAGATTTCATTGGTTTGGGAAGACGGAGAGTGAAGGAGTGAGTACCAGGTTTAGCAATGATGGTAAATGGTCCCAGGTACTTTTTGGAGAGTTTCTTAGATGGTCATGTAGACCGGAGGTATTTTGCTTTGAGCATAACTTGATTGCCAACCTGGAAGTCTGGAGCTGGACTTCATTTCTTGTCCACTGGTCCTTGATAGCGTTGTTGCACTTCTAACATCTCTGACTGGAGAAACTCGTGGAGTTCATTCAAGTCCGTGATGTAGGACTGAGCTGCGGAAGAAGACAAGTTTAGCTTGGAAGAGACGGAAAAGTTTGGATGGTAGCCCTTATTAGTGAAAAAGGGTGATACTCCAATGGTAGCACTAGGAGTGTTGTTGTATGCGAACTCCATGAGAGGCAGGAGTTCAGACCAGTTATCCTGTTGGTAGTTGCAGTATATCTGGAGGTGTTGCTCTAAGGTCTGATTGGCACGTTCCATTTGACCATCCCCCTCTGGATGATATCCAGAGGTGAAGTGGAGATGCATATCGAGAGCTTTACCTAGTGACTGGAAAAAGTGTGATATGAATTCAGAGCCCCTATTGGAGGTGACATGGGAAGGAACTCTGTGCTTGGAGAAGACATGGATCAGGAATAGCTTGGTGAGTTGGGCGGAGGTAATTGTGTTGTAAGTCGGAATGAATATAGACTGTTTTGACAGTCTGTCAATGACCACAAGGATGGCTGTATAGCCTTCCGAAGAGGGAAGCTGTTCAATGAAGTCCATGGAGATGGAATTCCATGGTTTCTCTGGGACCAGAAGTTGTTTCAGGAGTCCGTACAGACGATGATGAGGAGTCTTTGCATGAGCACAGGCTGTACATGAACTCACATAGTTCTTTACAAAAGTCCTAATGTTGGGCCAAGTGTATTCACAACGAATGAATTCCAATGTCTGGTTTTGACCGAAATGTCTGGCAGTCAGATGGTCATGGAATGTCCAGAGAATACGGAGGCAGAGGTTGTTAGATTCCGGGATGTAGATGCGATTGTCCTGTAGAAGGAATCCTTTGGAATTGATGGTCCATCGTGGATTGGATGGCTTAGACAGAAGCAGGGGAGATGTGATAGGATCATTGGGGAGGGCAGACAAGATGTCTGAATGGAGTTGCTCAATGTCGACCAATGCTGAAGCCTGGAGTAATGGAGCTTCAAAGTAAGTAGCTTGGAGGGACGACGGGAGCTGTTCCGGAGTGAAGATTGGCCTAACATTATCAGGGTTAACATGAGCATAGTCCTTATCCCCCTCTTTGGGATAGATATCCCAACATCTAGTCAAAGTGTCTGGTTTCGCTCTGAGCTTACCAGGCCAGTACCAGACTACCATATTGAACTGATTAAGGTACTTGGACCACTGGACTTGGCGTCATGTCAGGAGCTTTGAAGTGGAGAAATATTCAAGGTTCTTGTGATCCATAACAATGTCTATGGGGACTTCAGATCCTTCCAAGTAATGTTGCCATGATTCAAACACCTCGTAAATGGCCAGTAACTCCTTGTCATGCATGTTGTAGTTCAATTTGGCTCCAGATAAGGTCTGGGAGAAGAACACGACGGGGTGAAGTTTGTTGTTGGACGGAGTTGTGACGGAAAGAATACTGGCAATGGCGTAGTCGGAGGCGTCTGTTTCAATGGTAATGGGGACATCTGGGATCCAGTGCACAAGCACCAGAGCAGAAATGAATGTGTCCTTGAGGTGTTGGAAGGATTTCTGGCAGGCATCAGAGAAGTCCCAAGGGACTCCCTTGTGAGTGAGATGAGTAAGGGGAATCATGATGTCAGAGTAGCCTTGAATAAAGTGATGATAGAAGTTTGCGAACCCAAGGAAGGACTGGATGTCCTTGACTTTCCTAGGTTTGGGCCAATCCATGATTGCCTTGATCTTGTCAGAGGCCATGGAAAGACTGGAGGGAGAAAGAACATATCCTAGATATTTGACCATGTTGGAATGGAATTCGCATTTCTCCGGCTTGGCGTACAAGCCATTAGCATGGAGACGTTGGAGTACTTCATGGACGTGTTTATGGTGTGATTCCTTGTCATGGGAGTATATTAGGATATCGTCGAGGTAGACTACAATGCAGACATCAAGCATGTCTGTGAAGATGTTGTTGACAAACCGCCGGAAGGCCACCAGAGCATTCATAAGTCTGAACAGCATAACCAACCACTCAAAAGATCTGTAACGAGTCCAGAATGTGGTTTTCCACTCATCTCCCTCCGCAATACAGACCAGATGGTATGCATGATGGAGATCGATTTTCGTGTAGACCTTGGCTCCAGAGGGAGCATCAAGGAGGTCGGAGGTATGAGGAAGGGGGTAGCAGTCTTTACACATGATCTTGTTTAACCCTTGGAAATCAATGCAAAGTCAGAGGGAACCATCCTTTTTCCAGATGAACAACACCAGAGCTGTGTGCAGAGATGTGGAGTGACAAATGAATCTGATGTTGAGGTGTTCATCGAGGAAGTCATGAAGGGCTTGTTGTTCAGTTGAGAAGACGGAATAGATCCTTCCAACTGGAGGTTCTACACCTTCTTCCAAGTCAATCTTCAAGTTGTAGGGCCAATGCGGGGCTAATGTATCAGCCTTCTTCTTGCTGAAGACATCTGTGAAATCATGGTATTCCGGAGGAACACCAGAGAGGTTGATCTTCTTGTCAGAAGATGATGCAGTAGAGGCAGAGGTGGAGCAAGCAGAGATCTCTTCAGTAGATTGAAGGGAAAGGGAGAACTGGACTGAGCCCTCCATCTTGCAGGCACGATGAAACACAGCTGCATTGACAAAAGAGATGTGGGGGGCTGGAAGTCTGGGAGCTTTTGGTGAATCTGGGGTGCTTGAAGGAGTGTCGATGAGTGATGGAGTTGCCTCAGAAGGCACAGAGGTCGATATCAGGGTTGGCATCCTGTCTGCAGGAGTTCAGAAAGTAATGCTGCTTGTAACCCAGTCAATCAATGGATTGTAGCGGATGAGCCAGCAATGTCTGAGAACAAGGCTGCATTGAGGATCCAATGAGGTTACATAGAATATGTCAGAGGTAGAGATGCTGGAAGTGAAGGAGATGGTCAGATCTATAGTGGAGTTAATAACAGAAGTGGAAGAACCATGGAACAAGCATAGACTAATCAGAGGGACGGAGTATGTAGAAAGATTATGTTTATCTACAAAAGAAGAGTCTATGAAACAATGGGTAGAGCCAGAATCAACGAGAACTGGTACATCGGAGATTTTATATACAGGCAATGATATTAGCGGATGAAGAGAATTAGGATTGGAAAGAGCAGACATGTTGAGACGTAACTCCTTGAGAGCACAGTCAGGTTCAACATGACTCCCAGCCTGTGCAGACACTCGAGAGTTGCGCTCTATTTTTTTGCCTCCAAGGAAGTGGAGTTCAAAGCCAGCATATCCGGAGTTATTGATGTAGCCCGAGCCTTCAATGCTCTAGAGTTTGACTTCAGGCATTCCTTGGCAGAATGATCACTTTCACTGCAGAAAAGACACAAATTTAAACAGAAGCAGTGCTGACGTTCCTTTAGGAGGAGTTTACCGTCTTTGCCTAATTTAGAAGAAATAGTAGAAGGCATAGAAGAAATATTATCCTTCTTGAAGGAATTGTTTCCTCCTCCAGAAGAACCAGAGTTGGAGGTTGAAGGAGAGCCTTTGGACTTGTTGTCCTTAGGCTTGGCAGATGGAGTTGGAGCAGAGTTCGATGACTTATGGGAAGAATGGGGGTTGCCGGAGTTTGATCCAGAGGCCTTTGAAGCGTGTGATACCTCTTCCTTGCACTCCCAGTACCTCTGGTCGATCTGTTGGGCCAGAGTACGCATGTTGTATATGGTGTTGGATTTGCCGTGTTGAGTGATTTCATCCTTAATGTGATCTGGAAGTCTGTTATAGAAACTCTGGTGGAGGGCACTGGGTCCCCACTCACAGACTTGGTTTGCAAGGCGATTCCACTCGACAATGTATTTGGAGATGCATTGGGTCTCCTTCATGCGCAGTTGCTCAAGCTGAGCTTCTGCTTCAGCAACAGGGTCATAAGGTCTGAAATTTGACTGGAGCTCAAAGAGGAAGGCTCTCCAGTCATCCATCCACAAGGGGCAGTTGACTGGAGCTAAATCTCTAAGCAAGTCCAGCTCGAAGTAGTCCAAGGCCATACCCTTGAGGTAGGACTGGGTGAACATGACCTTCTGGCAATCATGTTTGAATGACTTGGGGTTTGCCTGGAAATTGATTTCACATTGGATGACAAAGGGGCAGAGCTTCTTCAGGTTGGACCCGTCGAAGGTGTCCAGTTCTCGGACTTTGGTCTTGGAGTTGCTAGATGGTTCTTTGCGATGGAGTGCCTGATGCATCATATCACAGATGGCATTGGCGAGTTGGTTGAACGGCTCGAAAGCCAACAGGACTTTGTTCGGGGGTTGGTCATCATCATTTTAGAGGAGACAATTGATGTCCAGTTCTTTGTTGTCATCATTGCCGTTATTATTGGGATTGGGGTCATCGGGATCATCACCACTGTTACCACCACCTCCAAAACCACCGAAACCACCAGCGGCTACCCAGGCTGGCATCAGAGTGTCAGTTCAATGATGTTCTCCATAGAAGTCGTTGTCATCATTGTCCGGGAAGAGTGTGATGCGTGGTTCATTGATGGTTGTCTCCAGAAGCAGAGTAAGCTGAGACAGGGGTTGCCACCTCTGAGAGATAGAGGGAGCCTGGTGTTGGGTGTGACTGATGTATTCGCCTGGTACCGAGCACAAGGAGCCAAAGGCACTCTGCAGGATACCAGTATGAGTGGTGTGCATACATGACATAGGGATTTGGAATAGGGGATCTTGACAAGTATGAGTTTGAATATACTGTCAAGTCCAGTCCTCTGGGCTCAAGTCTGGTGGAGGAGAATGAAAGGGATGGGGGTGTCGACTAGGATCGACCAGGGGTATGGAGACAGAGATACAGAGATACAGAGGGGTGAGGACATTGGTGCAGGATGTATGTGTCGTGCCCTTGTCAAGTCCCTGGTCCTCGTATTTAGAGTAGAGAGAGAGTAGGAATGGAGACTAGTCAGACTCAAGCTAGAAGGTGACTTATTTGATATTCAAACTAAAGTACAATGGAGAAACTACAAGAGTTTATATACTAATGTCTGGTGACAACTCCGGACCGGAAACTACTAGGATCGAAGGTTAAGCGAGGGCTATGTACACAAAGATGAATAAGTTGGAGGATGGAGAATATTGGAATACCGACTAAGCTGACTAAAGGTGTAATACAGACTTATGAAGTTGAACTAGAACAAAAGGAGAGAATATAAACAGTACTGTCCGGAGTGCCCAACTCTGACGAAGTCTGGAACCCTAAGGACTGTTGCGACATCCAGATGACTGGAGATGACCAGAGATGGACTTTGCAGAAATCAGGAATATGACAGGAACCCTAAGGTGGTTGCAATGTCCAGAAGACCAGAGAAGACTGGAGTTGGACTTTACAGAAAACAAGGATATGACAGTGCAAGCACAGGCTGTACATGAACTCATGTAGTTCTTTATGAAAGTCCTAATGTTGGGCCAAGTGTATTTGCAACAAATGAGTTCCAATGTCTGGTTTTGACTGAAGTGTCTGGCAGTCAGATGGTCATGGAATGTCTGGAGAATATGGAGACAGAGGTTGTTAGATTCCAGGATGTAGATGTGATTGTCCCATAGAAGGAATCCTTCAGAATTGATGGTCCATTGTGGGTCAGATGGCTTAGACAGAAGCAGGGGAGACATGACAGGATTGTTGGAGAGGGCAGACAGGATGTCCAAATGGAGTTGCTTGATGTCGACCAAAGCTGAGGCCCAGAGTAGTGGAACTTCAAGGTATGTAGCTCAGAGGGACAATGCGAGCTGTTCTATGTAGAATGAAAATTGGCCTAAAGTTGTCAGAGTTGACACAAGCATAGTCCTTATCCCCCTCTTTGGGGTAGATGTTCCAACATCTAGTCAAAGTGTCTGGCTTTGCTCCAAGCTTACCAGACCAGTACTGGACTACCATATTGAACTGGTTAAGGTACTCAGACCACTGGGCTTGGCATTGTATCAGGAGTTTGGAAGTGGAGAAGTATTCAAGGTTTTTGTGATCCATAACAATATCTATGGAGAGTTTGGAGCCTTCCAAGTAATGTTGCCATGATCTAAACACCTCATAAATGGCCAGTAACTCCTTGTCATGCATGTCATAGTTCAATTCAGCTCTGGATAAGGTCCAGGAGAAGAATGCAATGGGGTGGAGTTCATTGTTGGATGGTGTAAACTTCACTTTGTGGGTGAGTAGTTATAATGATGATGAGGGACTGTGATTATGCTTGTCCCAGGAGATCCTGTGAGTAGGATAACCAGGTGGATAATGGAGGAAGACTAGGGGAGTGGTCCTGGATGTTTCTGGGACAGTCATTGTAGTCCAGTTGGTGGTCTGGAGCACAAGAAACCAGACTATCAGACTATTGGTAGTTGATAGAAAGGTGGTGGACAGTGAGGGAAGCATTGGAGAACAATGGAGATGTGCATGCAGTGGTCAGTAGACAGTAAATGGTGATGGTGAGATGGTAAAACATATATTCTCCTTTGTCAGGGATGGTTGACAAGGATTTTATAGTCCTTAGGAATGCCCAGAGGACTGTCTAGTAATGTATGTAAAGTGAAACAAATGGTAACTATGAATTCTGAATGATAAACAACTTGTAAAATATTAAACAAAGTATGGGAAAATAGAGGATCCAGACCAGACTAAACATACCAGACTTGGACTTACTGATACAGACCTGGACTATGCAGCTGACCTTCTGGACTATTGATGATGTGGTATGATGATAGAATATGGTCATGGAATATCACAGAAACTGGGAATATAGACCCAGAGTGGTCTGGAGCTCCACAACAGAGTTGTGATGGAAAGAATACTGGCAATGGCATAGTTGGAGGTGTCAGTTTTTATGGTGATGAGGACATCCAGAATCCAGTGGATGAGCACTGGAGCAGATACAAATGTGTCCTTGAGGTGTTGGAAGGATCTCTGGCAGGCATTGAAGAAGTTCCAAGGGACTCCCTTGTGAGTGAGACAAGTAAGGGAAATCATGATGTTGGAGTAACCTTGAATAAAGCAACAATAGAAGTTTGCAAACCCAAGGAAGGACTGGATGTTCTTGACTTTCCTGGATTTAGGTCAATCCATGATTGCCTTGATCTTGTTGGAGGCCATGGAGAGACCAGTGGGAGAAAGCACATATCTGAGATACTCAACTGTGTCAAAGTGGAATTTGCACTTCTTTGGCTTGGCATACAAGCCATTAGCATAGAGATGCTGGAGTACCTCATGGACATGTTTATGATGTGATTCCTTGTTGTATGAGTAAATCAGAATGTTATTGAGGTAGACCACAATGCAGACATCAAGCATGTCTGCAAAGATATTGTTGACAAACCACTGGAAGGCCGCCAGAGTGTTCATAAGTCTGAACAGCATCACCAACCACTCAAAGGATCCATATTGAGTCCAGAATGCAGTTTTTCACTCATCTCCCTCTGCAATACAGACCAGATGGTATGCATGACAGAGATCAATTTTCGTGTAGACCTTGGCTCCAGAGGGAGCATTGAGAAGGTTGGAGGTATGGGGAAGGGGGTAGTGGTCTTTACATGTGATCTTGTTTAAACCTTGGAAGTCAATGCAAAGTCAGAGGGAACTGTCCTTTTTCCAGATGAACAACACCAGAGCAGTGTGTAGAGATGTGAAGTATTGAATGAATCCAATGTTGAGGTATTTGTCGAGGAAGTTGTGGAGTGCTTGTTGTTCAGTTGAGAAAACAGAATAGATCTTTCCAACTGGAGGTTCTACACCTTCTTCCAAGTCAATCTTCAAATCATAGGGCCAATGTGGGGCTAACATATTGGCCTTTTTCTTGCTAAAGACATCTGCAAAATCATGGTATTTCAGAGGAACACCAGAGAGGTCAATCTTCTCATCAGAAGATGATGCAGCAGAGGCAGAGGCAGAGTGAGTGGAGATTTCTTCAGTAGATCAAAGGGAAAGAGAGAACTGGACTGAGCCCTCCATCTTGCAGGCACAATGAAATGCAGCTGTGTTGATGAAAGAGATGTGGGAGGTAGGAAGTCTGGGAGCTTTTGACAAATCTGGAGTGCTTGAAGGAGTGTTGACAAGCAACAGAGTTGCCTTGGAAGGCACAGAGGTCGATATCAGGGTTGGCATTCCATCTGCAGGAGTCTGGAAGGTAATGCTGCTTGTAACCCAGTCAATCAATGGATTGTAGCAGGTGAGCCAGCAGTGTCCAAGAACAAGGCTGCATTGAGGATCCAATGAGATTACATAGAATATGTCAGAGGTAGAAATGCCAGAAGCAAAGGAGAGGGTCAGATCTATAGTGGAGTTAATAATGGAAGTGGAGGAGCCATTGAACAAGCATAGACTAATCAAAGGGATGGGGTACATAGAAAGGTTATGTTTATCTACAAAGGAAGCATCTACATATGAAACAATGAGTAGAGCTGGAATCAATGAGAACTGGTACATCAGAGATATTATGTACAGGCAATGATATTAGTGGACGAAGAGAATTGAGATTGGAAAGAGTGGACACATTGAGACATAACTCCTTGAGAGCACAGTCAGGTTCAATGTGACTCCCAGCCTGTGTGGATGCTCAAGAGTCATGCTCTATTTTTCACCTCCAAGGAAGTGGAGGTCAAAGCTGGCACATCCAGAGTTACTGACACAGCTCAGGCCTTCAACACTCTAGAGTTCAACTTCAGGCATTTCTTGGTGGAATGACCACTCTCACCACAGAAAAGACACAAATTTAAACAGATGCAGTGCTGACATTCCTCCAGGAGGAGTTTACCATCTTTGCCTAATTTAGAAGAAATGGTAGAAGGTGTAGCAGAAGTGTTACCCTTCTTAAAAGGATTGTTTCCTCCCCCAGAAGATCTGGAGTTGGAGGCAAAGCTAGAGGATGGATAGGAACCTTTGGACTTGTCATCCTTAGGTTTGGAGAATGAAGTTGGAGCAGAGCTTGACGACTTGTGGGAAGAATGGGGGTTGCCAGAGTTTGATCTGGAGGCCTTTGAAGCATGCAAAATTTCTTCCTTATGCTCCCAGTATCTCTGGTCAATCTGCTGGGCCAAAGTGTGCATGTTATAGGTGGTGTTGGGTTTGCCATGACAAGCGATTTCATCTTTGATGTGATCCAGAAGCCTGTTATAGAAACTCCAGCAGAGAGCACCAGGTCCCCACTCGCAGACTTGGTTCACAAGACAATTCCACTCAATGATGTACTTGGAGATGCATTGGATCTCCTTCATATGCAGTTGCTTGAGCTGAGCTTCTGCCTTGGCAACAGGGTCATGAGGTCTGAAATTTGACTGGAGCTTGAAGAGAAAAGCTCTCCAGTTGTCCATCCACAAGGGGTGGTTGGCCAGAGTTACAGTGACCTCCAAAACTGTTGCAATGATTGATCTCATTACAGTGTGTGAAGTGTACTGCATTCATATGTGGGAATTTCGCTTAGGTTTGCTGAGGTAATCGATAGCCCTTACTCTTGGCTACCAA
>JBBPKX010000360.1:0-17766 GCA_038089435.1 Boletus austroedulis | reverse complement strand
ATGACGGGGTCGTATGGGCTACCAGACGCGTAGACGACGCTGCCGTCGGTCCTGAAAAGGGAAACATGAGTGGGCGGGGAGGGGAGCATGCGTAGGCATACCACGAGATGGCGTCCACAAACGCAAGTTCGCTGAGATCGACCGGGTTGGAGAGAGGAAAGATGATGGGGCGCGCGTTCAGGGCCGACATGGCCCGGACGACGTCCTCGGTGAACGCGTTCTACGGCGCGTGGGTTGTGTGAGCATGACTTGCCCCAGAGAGTACAGCGACGCCCCACCTTGAGCGTACTCAGCCCGAGCAGGGCAGTCGGCTTGACATGATGGATGATCTCCACCAGGTTGGTCAACTGCGGCCCGTCATAGTCGGTACGAGCAAAGACTAGTCCATTGTTAGCAGCCCGTACAGGGATCGTCCACGTCACGCACATTTCTTGTGTTCCTGAAGTCCCCTGCGATTCGCTGTGATGAGCCCCTTGGAGTCGATAGTCTGGCACGATCAACCGCAAACGGATCGACGTCTCGTCGACTCGAGATGTAGATCGGAGGCTCACATAGATGCGAGATGTGGCCTCTTCGAGGGACATGCCCAAGCGCGTGAAAAAGAAGAGGAGCTGCTTTGCAACGCCGATGCCTGCCGAGCCCGCGCCAAAGAACAAGATTCTCTGATCTACCAAGGGTCTGCCCGAGGCTGCCGAGGAGAGGCGCGCCGCGTTGATGAACCCAGAGAGGATGACTGACCCCGTGCCTTGAATCTGGCACACCGAGATCCGAATGAATGAAAAGGAAAAGAAAAAGAAGGAGACCCACGTCATCGTTGAAAACGCGGTAGCGATAGCGGTACCGGTCGAGGTACCGAAACGCATGGTCGGTCGAGAAATCCTCGAATTGGACGAGCAGATGTGGGAACACGTCTGACATGGCTTGCATGAACTCGTCCATGAACGCGTCCATCTGATCGGCTGAGTTGTGACACGCCAACGTGGTGCTGTGGCGGACGCACCTCTTCGGTGGTAGGTCTGGGGCGACGCAGGCCAAGGTAGAGCGGATCGTCGAGGTAGCGCTGGGTATTAGTGCCGAGATCGAGACAGATTGGGATCTGGGGCAATGTGTGTTCGACACGCGCTACGACGAGGACGGAGACGGAGACATACCGTCGAGCCAGGGTTGATACCCGCGCCTGCGACGTAGAGATCTCTGTGAGGGCGGTCAACGTTGCACGTCCATCGCCAACGCACACGCACAGTTTGCCGATACTGATAGGCAGCCCATTTGCACCGAGATCGCCGAGGCCGAGGATCCGCGAGCCTGGAGAGGGTGAATCACATCCGCATGGAGGACGAGAGGGAAACGGACCGTCTGTGACGACGGCGATACGGCCGTCGTGAGCGTTGGGCCAAGAGGCGAGCACGTCCCGAATACGACCCTTGTCTTCGATCGAGACGTACAATCCTTGTGGTCTGCGCCAGATGTGGGAATAGTGGACACACGCTTCGCCGACCTGGTAGGGGCCGCTGCTCATGAACAGCGAGGGCACCGCGCACCAGCACTCACCGTGGGGGTATACAAGATGGGGACCATTTCCTGTGTTGAGCGTCAACGTGTGCACTCTGACGCCTCAGGTCGCGCGCACCGACATGTGTCCGAGCAGCAGCTCGTAAAAGAGATTGGGATCACGGCCCTTGAGACCATCAAGATAAATGTATTTTTCGAGCTGGGCCGACTTGGATCGGAGCTGGACCAGACAGCGCTGGCGGTGGTCCGTGCTGGCCAAGTAAGGCGGCAGCCGGGCAGACATGGCACGAGACTGGGATGAACGTGGCAGTGTACTACATCTCACCGCTCTCACTGAGCACAGACGGGGTAACGCCATCTCAGACGACGAAGAAGACGAGAAACAAGCAGAAACGACATGCATTTTAGAGGGGGGGCGTAAACGGCCAAAACGGTAGACAGGAATGGATCACAACGGACGCCTAGACACCCGCTCCTCGCCGATCTCCTACCGACGGTCAGCACGCACGGACGCGATGCGAATTCATCTAGTCACCTCTACCAAAACGTCCGCCTCTTTTCCCTGATCGCCCTCACCGTCGCCTTTCTCTCTCCCCACCCGGCCTTGACCGCGTTCACGCTCGCGTCTTGTCTCTTCCCAAACGCCCGTCTCAGCGACCGTGGCAACGCAGCCACCTGCGACACGAAACTCGGGCTACACCCAAACATCTTGGCGAGCTTGCTGCAGCTGTACAGGTTCGGATCGGACCGTCTGAGCGTGCGCAGTTTTTCAACGTCTTGGTCTGACAGGCGTGCCGGGGCGGGTGCGTACGCGGACGGGCGGAGGAGCGGGGGAAGGAGAGCGCCCGTCGGTGCTGGCGGGCGCAGCAGGGGCGAGGCGGGGTCGAGGGTGGTCGAGTGGGGCGAGGGGGCTGTTGGCGGTGGTCGGTGAATGAACGACAGCTTGCCGCCGTCGAGCGGGGTGACGGCGGCGTTGTTGAGCGGGTCTCGCAACCGGGCGGGTGGTTTTTCTGGTCGACGCGTTGCGTACGTCCTGCAGAGGAGTCGAAGCTTGTGCATGTTCTGCAAGACGAGACTTGCACCGCCACCCTGGCAGCAGTGCCCACCTCAGTCGCCGAAATGGACGCAACCGCGATCACAAACGTTCATTTCGTCGATCTAAATGTGATGTCGTGCAGCGCCTTGAAGAGAATGAAATGCAAGATGCTATCCTACAGCTCATATAAAAGTACACATAACAAACATTCAAGACAAAACCAGCCGACTCAAAAACGAAAACGAGAGTGAGAATCTTCCCAGAACCACGAATAAGTCATGTGCGTGAAATACGAAAGCAAGAGACGCAAGAAAAACTCAAGCCATAAATCAGAGCTCGGTCCGCCAATCTCGTCGGAGATGGGATAAAAAAGGATGCACAGAAACGAGTAATAGTGGTGCGAGTGAACGTGTATACGGCAGGCTCAATTGTCCGGTCGTCATCGAACAGTGATCTATAAAAAAGACCAATTAAACAAGTATAGGCAAAAAAACGAGTTCTCAGGACTTGTTGCCCTCTCGCGAGGGCGCTTGTCCTTCGACCGCCTGTGGATTCCCGTTCCCGTACGTTCCGGAATAGTACGGCCGCGAACCTCCCCGCGAGTCTGTCACTCGGGTACTCGACGGCGGTCTCACCGGTAGCGTGCCCTTGGCACCGCCAAGGGGGCCAGACGCACGTCGACAATGCCCACCGAGGCTCAACGACCCGTGCATCGCCGGTGGTGGCTCTGGGCGCGCACTCATGGCAGAGATAGAAGGTCGACGTGCAACTTCCACAGGGGGCGACGTCGACGGCTGATGCTCCTGCTCTCTTCCGGGAGACGTCACCCTGATGATCATGTCCGGTCGACGCTGCTCCGGAAAACGATACGAGGACGCGTCTGAGCCAGAAGGTACCCCGTTTTGAAGATATCCGTACCCGGGGGGATCGTGACCCCTCGTAGACGACTCCGCACGGACAGCGAGCACCGCCTCTTCGAGGGATTCCATCCGCTGGCGGAGCATTGTGATCTCCTCGCGCATGGCGCGCGTGCGCTTCTCGACCAAATCCTCGACGATCTCGTCCATCTTGTCCTGTTGCTGCTTGAGCGACATCATGAGCGCATTCGATTTTTGCAGCTGCTCCGATAGCCAGGATTTGAGCTGCTTCGAGTCGTTGAGAGCGTCATAAAAGACCTCGAACGGCGCTAAAAAGGCAGACTTGTCGCCCGAGTAGCCAGGATGTTGGAGGGCATGAGGGGTAGGCGGAACCAAGGCGCTGGCGATGGGCACGGACAGGTTGGGCGGGGATTGCATCGTGCGCGCGGCGGAGCTGATCAACGGGGCAGCGGTGGCCTGCAGACTGAACCGAGTCGGTGTGGGGGGGACATTGCCAGCGACACGTCGGGTGGTCGCCTGGGCATTGTTCAAGACGAGCGGGAGACGGGGAATGGCCATTGGGAAGCGACCTGGGTCTGCGACAGGCGGTGCGCTTTGAATGACAGGCGCGAGTGGATCGGAGGGGCCAGCGCCACGGGGACTGATCACGATATCTGCAGGCTTCTTTTTTCGGCCACCAGATTGGGCAGCACGACGACGTGCAAAACTGATCGGAGGCGGGGGCAGGGAATGGGCTGCGGCAGGCTGTTGTTGCTTGCAAGGGTCGGTTGAGGTGAGAGGCGGAGGTTGTTGGGCCATGATCGGTGGGGGGGTAAGAGGCCGAGTAGTTGCCTGGGTGGCCGATGGAATGGTGTTTCCAGCGCAACGGTTGACGAGGGGAATCGCAGTGGGACTTGCGCGCCCGATGCGAGCGAGTTTTGAGGTGGACAGCTGATCGCTGGGTGGGGACCTGGCGAGAATGCTCGCGGATATGCTCTCTCTGCGCTGGTCGAGAGGTTGTTTTTGCTGCTGTTTTACGAGGATGGGGCGGGACTGGGCATCGTCAGGGAGGGAAAAGGAGTGTATTGCAGGGGATATCGGGATGGGGGTACCTTGTTCAACAGACGATCTGACTGGCGTGTTTGGACCGTGGGGGGGCCCGCTGACGGTCACACGGCGTTTTTTCGACAAGGGCTGGCCGCTGGGTGTGGCGGACGAGTCACGGGAGAGCTCGCTGTGCTGGGGCGGGGATTGGGGGTCGTCCCTGTCCTCCTCCTTGATACGGACGGCGATGGGAGATTGGCGTGCGGCATCGGCGTTGGGGCTGGGAGAGACGCGTTTGGATGGCGTGGGTGGTGAGAGGGTGGACGACTTACGGCTCTACGCTTGAAGTGTCGGCGGACGTGTGTGGGACGTCTTGGCGTTGGCGTTTCTTTGATGCGCTGGCGGGCGGGGAGTGGGTTGGGCGTGGCTGTATGGGTGGGAGAGCGTTGCTGATTGGCGTGTCGCTGAGCGAGGAGCTGCTGAATGCCTGTGCAAAGGAGGGGAGGGACTGTGGGATGGACATGTTCGAGGAGGAGGAGGAGGAGAAACGAGCGAGGGAAGAAGAGGAAGAAAAAAAAGAAACGGAACCGAAAGCGAGAAGAAGAGGGTTGGAAAACAGCGTTGGAATTTCGTAAGGTCGTCATATCTACAACAGATCGACCGAGCCTCCTCCTCCTCCCCCTCCTCCCCTCTTCTTCCGACGCGCCGTCAACACCGTTACCGCGCCGTCATCTCTGACTTTACGTGGCTCCTCCGGATTCTTCACCGAGACAGTCCCGTAAATATACGAATCGTACGTCTCGACGCTCGCGATTGGCTCCACTTTCGGCGAATCCTCCTCCTCTCGAACCCGTCGCCCGCGTGGCGTCTCGGGCAGTGCTGCCTTTTCCTTGCGTTCTGGCGTCCCTGCTCGCGATTCCCCTACGATCTTCAGTCCTTCGCACAGTCCTTTAATCGCATCTTCCAGAACCCGTGTAGACCACACTGCCCGTTCTACAGTTGGAAACTCGTGTCCAGTCATCAATGAACTCAAGACACGTTTCACCATCTGCGAAGAAACCTGTCCAGGCAGTGGAGCCAGTGGCGAATGCAAACCTTCTTGTGGCAGTAGCCGTGTCGTGCCCATGACAAAGAACCCTGTCACGGCCCCCGCGATACACTCTTGCCTAAACGACATGCGTTCCCAAAACTCCTCGAGGGAAACCTTGCCGAGCGCCCTGCTCGTCTGTTCCGTTTTTGGTGCACACGTCCCTTCCTTCTCCGTATCTCGCTCGACCCTTCCACCACCGCCACGACTCGTCCGCGCCCGTTTCCGCTCCGGCGACCGAACCCCCTCCGCCTCCGTCGTATACGCGATCTCGTCCAAAAATCGCGCCTTGGGGTCATCGTCAAACCATGGAATAACATGCCCAATATGTCCTCGCTCCTCATCTCGCCCGATCGGACAGCACGGCAATCCCACCTCGGTCTGTCCATACGGATGTCCATACGTCCACGGCACCGACACAGACCTCGACGTGGACGTGGACGCGGACATGCGGTCCAGCGCATGCCTCGCCTCGCCCTCTCCTAGTCCTGGAAGGACGTAAAACAGCCGGATACCTACCCCCTCGTGACGCTCAGACACGTCATTGGCGACCGCGCTCAGCTGCCGTTTCCACCATGCACAGAGCGCCACGTCCGTCAACGGACGCTTGCCAGCATACTCGGACGAGTTGGGGAAGAGATATTGGTTTTGCGCACGCGCGAACAGGTGCACCCACAGCTGGGCGACGGGCAGCGGTCGGGTCGTCGGGTCGACGTAGTAGGTCACCAGCGCACGCACGAGCGATGATGTAGGCGATGGCGGTTTGGCTTGGCCGGTCGAGTCTACCTTGGATATGTAGAGCACCGCGCTCGACGTGGACGGCACATGGTACAGGGATGCCTCGATCGCCGACACAAATACGCGCGAACCGTCTGGCGTGGGCTGTTCGGAGAGCAGGACGAGTATGTCCTGGAGAAACGTCTTTGGGCGTGGTGTCGCAAACGGATAGAGATTGGAATGTTTTCTGGGCGACGATACGAGGACGTGGACGTGGAACTGGCGCGTGCCAGGCAGACTGGCGAGCCCGTGCAGGAGCGCATCGCGTAGGTTCATGCTATGAGACGCGTGGGAAGAACGAGATAAGGGTATGGTATATTACTTGGGAACTACAAAACAACATTACAATACAGGACCACCACAACAGCACTTGCTATGCAACGTACGCAAACGTGTCCCTCGTATTTTCTACTCGTTCGATGTACTCCTTTTCAAGCAGCGTGTCGATCGCCTAACAAAACACATGTAAGCTGGATCTCGACCAACACCAGACACACCCACCTTCTTGATGTCCGGAATCTTGGGCGCAAACCTCTGTGAGATTTGCGAGATGACTTCCTGAATCAACTGCTGGTTCTTCATCGTCTTGCGCGCCTTCATGATGCTGCCAAACAAGTCAACAACACTGCACCCAGCGCAGCACACACGACCATACCGCACGATGGTTGCTTGAATCACGTATTTGCGATCTTCGTCCACAGTCTTGAGCACTTCAGAGGATTCTGCCTTCACTTCCGCCTTGATCGGTTGATTCAGGTTCACCCGGATCTTCTTAGACTTGAAGCCTGCACACCCCCGTCAGCATATCCAACGAAAGATCAAATCTAGGGCATACCAGGGTTCAAATCGTACTGATCGGTCTCCTCGTTCACGAGAATCTTGGCCTTGACAAGTAGTGACAACACCTGGACCAGGATATCCTTACTGATCGCAGTCGCCGTCACCAGCTCCTCGAGTGACAGCGTGTCGTGGTTGTTGTACTGCAACAGTACTGCCATCTGGTACGAACTCGTCATCAAAAAGTACCTTTGGTTCAGGTAGTTGGTTCGAAGCTCGTTCTTGGAGTAATTCCATAGCCATGTCAACTTCCTACCAGAGTGCTTCGTTTGATAATACTTGGAAAACCGGTCATATGTCGGCAGTATCTCGGGCGGGACAATAAAGTCATTGTTGGGTGCATTCAAAGGCCAAAAGTTGGTACCCAGCACCATGATGCTAAAATTGATGTCCATGTCGTCGTGGTTTTGCTGCATCCGCTCTTTGAACTGATCAGTCAAGTCTTTGCTCAGACTCATATCTGTCCACACCACGTTACAGTCAGAAATCAAACGAGATCACATCAAACGTACCAGTGAACATGCGTTGCAGCTTGTTGGTGTACTCGAATCCGCATGCCTCCTTCAACTTGGATATCATGCTCGCTTCGCTCTCGTCCGACGCAGATACACCATGGATAAGTCGTTTCGACAACTTGGTCGTGTAGAAAGTCTGGAAGACGTCCTTGTCTTCAATGTACTTGAAAAGAATCATCTGCAACACATCGTCGACACGTGGAAACGAGGCAGTATTCGAAATGGACGTACGACGCGGTTAAGGGCACCCTCGAGATCTTCTTCTTCCGCCATCTTGTTATTCTTTCTCAGTAGCATATCCGCGTGCTTGGCGAGCAGCTCCGGCGATTTCGTCGTTGATGTCCCCGTCGCTGCATTGCGGTTGACAAACTCCCTGCAAGCCTTGTCAAGGCTGGCGACGAAGCCGGCTTCACCCCTGAAGCTGCGTGTCACCGTCTCCGAGTTCTTACGATGCACCTCCAATAGGGCATCGACGTATGCCTTGGGATCCAAGCCATCGGCACCTTCCGAACCTTCCCCGACAAGCTTTGAAACGGCCGTCAATCCAGCCTTCTTGACGTGTTCCTCAAACTTTTTTCTCAACGGCTCCAACCCCTCCGGAATGCGAGATAATAGCGCATACATTCGTTGCAAGTCTTCATCCTTATCGAAATCAAGCAGGTTTTGGAAGCTCTCCCACATGAGCTCCGAGTGTTGTCGAATAAGGACATGCTCGCATTTGCTGACGAGCTGTTTTCGGGTTTCCGTGTTCAGGTAGCGGTCCACGCGATCCTCCTCTTCCCTGAGACGCTCTTCAGCCTTTTTGAGATAATCAGAGACGGTGCTCTCCGCGAGGAACGCTTCAGATTCCTGCTGATAGTATTTCTCAGTTGCCTCGAGGAAAGGCGTTTCCAGATGCTCCTTGTAGACATCGAGGGAGGCCTTGTTGATATCTGTTTCATCCAGGCCAAGAGACACGAAGGAGTCGACGACCTTTTTGACGAGACCCTGGTCGATGGTCTCGCCGTTCCGTTGACGCTCGATCAGTCGAAGGATGGCACCAGCCAGTTTTCCGTGCTTGCTCTGGACATGGAGGAAAAAGTTGGATTTCCATTGGACGAGCGCAAGCTGTACGACATTCGTTGGATCAATCACGTCCACGGAAAAACGCCATGCAGAAACAAGGGAGTGAATGACGCACTGTGTACACAGGATAGACGCCCTTGCGGCCTTCGTCCCGCTCGCGCTTGACCCAGTGACGATTGAGATAGGTGAACAGCCGGTTAATGTAGTTGGCTCCCGTTGTATACCTATCCCACTCGCCAGCATAATATCGTAGGAGGGCTTCGTCTTGCAGAGCATCCGATTGCTGTAGTTTCCCGTCAAGAGAGGGTGACTGAAAAGGCCAGAGTGCTCACCTCCTTGAGACCCTTTAGATGTGAAACAAAGTATCGAATGAGGTTATTGTATAAATCAGAGCCCATCAGGTTTGCTCCAGCTGTATTGGGGTGGTCAGCGTCGTCATCGTCGTTATCGGAAAGGGCATCTTCCCATTGTGAAGGAGGGAGAGGCTACTTACTGCGGTTTCCAGCACCCACGGTGCTATCGGGACCGCCATGCATGCGCGAGGATGTGCAGTAGTTGTAAGCTACGGTGTAGAGGCTCATGTATTTGGAGTATGAGACGCCTGTCTGCAACTTTGTCATGATGTGATCCACGCCCTCCTCGAGGAAGGCCCAGGTAGTGGCCAGGTCTGCGGACGCTGGGGGCATCGGATGAGGGGTGTTGGACGGTGTTGGCGAGGACGAGGTGGCCATGGTGGTGGTCGTGTGTAGAGGGGAAACAAGCAAGGCAGATCAGTAGGGGAAACTGTGTGGCTTGCCGCAAAGGCGCGGTTGTGGCGCCGAACCGTCGAAATGTAGCTACAACTTGACACCCGTGTGTACACAAGCGATCCCACCCCACAGGTCCGTCCATTCCCCCGTTGCGAACCCGGCATCCCTGATCATCCCCGCAAACTCTGACTGACAAGGAAACTTGCGTATCGATTCGACCAAGTACTGGTACGAGTCTCGATCACCCGCTAAAATGGTGCCCAAGAGGGGTATCACGGAGAACGAGTATTGATCGTATAGTCTGCCAACCATGAGATGCGCCAAAACGTGATTCCAAGGTACTCACGCGCCCAACAACGGGTTGTCCACTTTGCTAAACTCGAGACAAGCAAACGTGCCTCCAGGTTTGAGTACCCGGTGCGCCTCCTTCAACACGGCAGGGATGGACGTGCAGTTGCGAATTCCAAACGCAATCGTGTACAGGTCGTACGAGTCGTCTCTGAACTGTGAGGGTGGGAGCTCTTGTGCATTGACCTCATGAAATGACACCTGCGGTGCTTCGCGACCTTAGCATTGTCTCGGGAACGCCAACATTGTAGGGAGACCCACTGTTATGATACATTGTCTTCTTAAATCGTTTGAAACCCTCCCCGAGCATTTGTGCATTGATGTCCACAACCTCCACCGTGGTCTCTCTGTCAGCGTATTCCTCCCGAGCGTGATCGAGGATACGAAGTGCGATGTCACCCGTTCCTCCCGCGACATCGATGCAACGAAGGGGGCCTTTGCGACCGGGTCTCAACGTGGAGACAAACGTGTCTTTCCACAACCTGTGTACGCCTAGGGATGTAGCGTCGTTCATCAGGTCGTACTTGGAGGCGACGCTATCAAAGACATCCTTGACGAGTGATTCCTTGGTCTCCTCTGGGATCGTCCTGAAGCCAAACGAGGTCGTCCGACCAGACGATTGCGAGCTGCCCGGTGCTGCTTGGCCATGATTTTTCCGTACAAGAGCTCGCCCGACGAGCTGTCGATTTGCCTGTTTTGCGCAATGGCCGAGCATTTTGGACTCGGGAATTGGGGCTGTGCCGTTTCAACACTTACACGCCACACCCCAAGAACAATGATAGTCCTGCCTTGGACGTCCATCGAATTTATCAATTATTCGTTTCGTTTGCTCGACTACCCTAATGAAACGAATTCTTCCCTACAGTGTTGACATCGGCAAATTTCAGACCACCTTAGCCTTGATAATGTTAGTACCAGGCACACAGTATTTTGAGCATGATACTCACACCAGGTGATCATACCCGTCCACGAGGCTGTCGGTCGCGCGCCTTCTGGTTAAAGCTTGCCATTTATGTTGCGGTGACGCGGCAGCCTCAGGCGGCTACTCAAGCTCCATCCAGTTTACCAATGAGCCTGATGTTCGTGTCGATACTCAGACAATTGTTGACTCAACTACTCAGCCGCTTTCCGAACCTTGTAGCATCCATCCGCAGGTTAACGCTTTTTAGGCTGATACATCGTTTCTTTGCCTTATTCGCAAAGTTCTTTCGACGATTGGCGCTCACAAAGCCATGCAGACCAACCCTCCACCGTCAAGGCCGACCGCCCGTTTTACCAGCCATGCTGGATATTGGCACCGTTTGCGCCATGAATGTTCCCTTACCAGGAGTTTCTGATGCCCACGAACGCAGCGGATGTTCTCTCGTGGACTTGCCTTACGCTGGCGGCAGTCAAGCTTCATTCCACGATGGGCCCAACCCAGATGCATCGCCAGTCGCGGCCAATTCCAGCCACCTGCAAAATCCCGGCACTGCCATGATCCCCACTCACAGTGGCGAGCATGCATTGAGTTCGGACATTCTCTCCTGTCCATCTCGCCATCCTAGCTCGCCTCACCGAACGATCGACTTCGCGCGGGGAACATCACCTGAAGCTCCTGAGTTGGGGACATCTCCACACGCAGCGCAACTCCGCTTCGACTCAAACAAGTCAGAACCTCATCTACGTAGAATATCCTCACCGACAGCGTCTTCCCAGCATACCGCCTCGTCTCGACACACTAGAACCTCAATTGGACGAGCCTCATATCGACAGCATCACGGGCCCTGTGCCCGTGTTCGTGTCCCAACGTTTGACCAAGATATGCCTAGTGTCAGTCCTCCAACCTTGGGAGCGGTGGAACCGAATGGCTCTCGTGCCTTTCCGACTATTACTAGCCCACCAAGAGAGGATGACCCAAGTCAACCCGGGGAACCCATCAATCTCGGTGTTCGTTTCTATCCAATGTCAACCAGTGGTTTACTCCGCTATTATTGTCGCAATGTTCGGTACGGTGCGTGGAATACTTGACGGTGCTTAACCCTTATGTTGACATCCTAGAGATCTGTCCACAACCGATTACTCGATTGATGCAATGCGGTACAAATACCCTGAGACACTGTTAGTCCTGTCATTCAGTCAGAGTATGCCTCGCATTTGACCTTTGTTTATAGAGAGACTGTCCCAGAGGGGTGGACAGCTTGCCGTCACCCAGAAGGTGCTCTTTACTTTGTGCATGGCGAGTCGGTCAGTGAATCCGAATGATATTCAATCTTGTCACTGTTATATCTCAAATATAACCAGAAAACATTTACAGAAGTGAACATATGTGATGAAGAGGTCTACAAGGATATTGAACTCTTTAAAACCTTTTTGTTCTCGGAGCTAAGGATCGAGATCAGGAGACGAAACCTCACCGAATTTCTGAAAGTTGATGAAGTTCAACTGGTCTTAGAACCCAAATCAGATGACATAGGTTCAATGTGCTGTTATTATTTCGTGAATCCACAGACCAGGAGTCTCTTCTGGCTGGATGACTGGAATGGATATGAGATTTTCATAGATGTTAATGGCGAACTCTCGCTTCCCCATAAAGGTAAGCAACAGGCTACTAGCCATGTGGGTGTCCCAGATAACTCGAATTTATTAGGGCTTGCTGTTCAAGCACATTACTGGTCTGCTTTATATGTGAGTGGTATGCTATAAGATATTGGGACCTGATGCCAATATCTTCCAGTTCACTGCATGATACATTGATGATCTGAAGTGATGTCAGGGCACATTGGGATTTTTACCCAAACTTTTGTGAAGTTACTCAAGAACTGAAAGATGAGGTATCAGGGATGATTCTTCATGCCATGTGTGGTAAGTATTTAATCCTTTATGTTATATATATGCTCAGGAATATAGATCACTTGACATCAAGTCTTTCAACATGTCCTCTGAATCATGAGGAGCTAGGAAAACACTTGTCTGTCATTGGACAGATTGATTGTGAATTATACATCTAATGGGATTATCCTCCTCACTCATCATCCACCCAGCTAAATCAATGGCAAAGGATGGATACAGTGCAATCATCATAGGTAATTGAATATATTTGGTTGTTACCTGAAATCACTCTGAAGCATTCCAGGTTGAGTCATGCATATATTTTGTATGTCTGCTGCATTTTCCAACTTGTTTGTGGCTCATAGTCACAGATCATAATCACTTTGTTAACTATCATGGCGAAAATTGTGCACGGCTCAATTCTAACATGACTGTCAATGGATGGAGATACAAACCTTCATCACTCATGGTGGTACTTTCACCACTGTTGTTCATGTTGCCCATTGACAGTGTGCAATCACTGCACTGCAGTTTTGTTGATGACATTGTCAACACAAATAAATGGAATCACTTTGTCATTAGGCTGAATTCACAGCTCCAGTCATCTAATTTGCTGGTATGTTGTAGGATACTATTTAAACTCAGAGTCCTGAACAAGATATTTGATCACTCTCCAGGCAACTGTGTTGCTAAATGCCAATGTTGGATATCTTTCAAAACAGTCTGAGCAGGGGGCTTTGGCTCAAGTACTCCTCAACAATATGTCAATGGTAGCCAGCTTGGCAAGCATTACCATTGGTCTACTTATTGTGGGACACAATGAACTGAATAGTACATCTTACCCTGATGTCAGTCATGACAGGTCCAAGCTGCCCTTCAGGATCTCTAACTTTACTTATATCAGGCTTGCTTCTTGCATCAACTGTGGCACCCAAAACATGGCCTCGAGAGACTTGCCATTGCTTGCAGCTTGCCACATGCATTCCTCATGTGGGGGTGGGTTCCTAAACATTCCAAAGGTCCATTCATCTGCTTATTTCCAACCAGTATGATCTTCTTCTTTGCAAGTTTCACAATCCAGTGGTATCAACCAGCCAGTACCATTTCTCGTGAAACCGTGGGTGTTTTCATGTTGATAACAGCTTCAGTGGCTGTGTGGTCTGTTTGGGTAGTGAGGACTCGGGATGACCACTGGTGGTTCCAGCAGAGCTCATACTAGGTAGAGAACATGGAAGCTCAAAGGGATGGCTAGTGCCTGGAAGTCTTTTGTAGGGTAAAGATATTATGAAACAACATCGATGAGAGGAGTAGGGAAGAATGTGACACCGACGAGTGGGAGAGTGGCCCAAGGTTGGGAACGCAAGTTGACAAGAGGGTCCCAAACAGCGAAGAATGTTGGGTGTCTGAAGGTGTCACCAAACCAATCCTGTGTACCAATCCAAGGAAAGCGGACGCCGGCAGTGACACCAGAGCGGGGGCACAGAAATGAGAGGTAAGAAACGTAATGTGCATTCGTCGGATGAGCCGTCCGACGGAAATTCGCCAAGTTAGCAAATCCCCAGACATGATATCACCAAAAGTCATTTCAAAAAATCAAGGGACGGAATGGCCGAAGAGCGTCGCATGACTGGGCGGGGTTACAGACCAGTCGAAGAGGGCGTGGTGGCACGAGGGTTGAGCTGATCGTCTCAAGACAGTCGAAGGAAGGTGAGCGAGAGGTAAACAGATCACAGAGAAACGCATGGATGCAAGTAGAACGGCGGGCCCACCAGGAAACGATTACACTTGAAAGCATGGTGGCGCACGCCGAAATCAAGGACGAGTACACGTACCAAGTCGAGATCACGCAAACCAAATGAGTCTCAAGTAAGAGACAGACCTTCGGGTCACCGATGATGCAGATTAAAAATACCTTTTGCTCCATGAATGTGCATCCCTGAGATGAGACATCTCCGTTTGGAGGTCAAAAAGGCTCCGTTACGAGGGTCGTGGATCTAGATTGGCCAAGGAGAATGTGGGGATACAGGACCCTACCACTTTGGCTTGCGAAGGTCGTTCTTTTTATGGAGCGTCTTCTTCCCTTTCGCCCCTCTGACCTGTTGCAGCTCATCAAACTTCTTTTTCGCATATCTCCGTGCTTCCGCGTCGTCGACAAGCTCGTCCACCAAAGTCCGTTTCCGATGTGCACGTGCAAGATTGTCGGTGCTTGCGGTACCGAAAGGCGTGCTGGTCGGAAGGATTGTCCCAATCTGACAGAAAAAGGAAGGTTGGTCAGGCGACGGAAACGGACATGATTCAAACACCCGCACTGCAAAGTGTTTTGGGAGGCCTTTTATGCCTTTGCCCTCCCCGTCTTCCTTTCTGTAGAATCGTTTGGGGTCTAGCTGATTCCGCAGCCGGAGCGCTTCGACTTCACGATAGAGTCGGGGCAAGTCCGCTTCTGCTGGTGCAGGGAGGTCAAACCAGCCTGGACCTGCCGTCTTATTCTTCAACTACGTCCAATATTTGAGCCACGTTTGTTAGATAGTAGACATATCGTACCGCTTTTCGCTGTTTCCTTGTCATCTGTTTCTCATCCGCGTTTGGATCCTCGGGTGGTGCTGGCACAGACATGGAAGAAGACGCGGCCTCTGTGCGTGCAACGTCTGGATCGCGTACCGACGTCGGCATTTGGTGGCGGACCTTGCCAAACTCAAAGTATGATGGAGGTAGCACACCAGGATCGAGTGCTGGCAGCGGTCTGCCCCACACCACACGTCAGCAGCGACGACAAGCCATCCACGCCCTTTCCACGTACCGTTGTTCTTCCTTCTCCTCGTCCCCCTCGCCAATCTGGATGATGTCTTGCTCCCCAAACGCCGTCATCGCTTTCTCTTCCCGCAACATCCTCGCCCTCTGGGTTTCCTCACGTACATTTCGTCTTGCCTTGTCGAGTAACGATTGGAGGTACTCTGGCGTGATCTCCTCTTCTGAATCCGAGTCCAACACGCCGGTAGACATGGCATGCGTTGATCAACCCGCACGATCATATGCATTTTCGACAAAGATTATGTAATCGAGATCCTACTTGCGTCTCGTCATTGAACATGCCCCGCCGCCATAAAAACAAGGAAGAGATATTAACACTACAAGGCTTCCCGTCCGACTCGGACGACAACGACAACAACGCGGAGGATGAAGCCGACCCCGACGAAGAAGTGTTTGCGTTGCGTGGCATCACATCAGGCTCGGACGACGACGAGGGCGAAGCCGAATACCTATACGGAGAACAAGAGTACGATGGGCGAGTCGATGCCGACTCTGGATCAGAACGCACCACGTCTTCGTCAACACGAAAACGCTCCAAAGCGGCACGCGACACTAGACCATCGTCTTCGAAGAAGCATGCATCCGATTCGGAGGAAGAGGAGGAGACGTGGGGTCGGGGCAAGGGCGCATACTATTCTTCCAACGCTGCACAGATCGATTCGGAGGACGAAGAGGCCAACGAGATGGAGGAGCAGGAGGCGCTTCGGTTACAAGCCAAGGCGCGTGAGGGGATGTGTGACGAGGATTTCGGACTCGGAGAGGTTGTGGAGGGTAACGTTGAGCCACTCGAGGCAATGTATCTTGTCCCGCTCCGTGGTGCATCCAGTCGCTAAGCAAGACCCGTCTAGGGGACAGGAAGAGGTCTTGAACCCGCTTCCAACACAGCTGCCACAAGACAAGCATTCCATCCTCCGCACCCTTGAAAAGGAATCCCCCGAAACCCTCGCACTCGCAAGAGATTGGGACGACACCGCTCAAAACCTCGTCGAAGCAAAAGTCCGGGTCGAAGCGTAGGTCTTCCTCCTCCTTCCCCGCCCTTGCCAACCTAGGTCCTCTTTTGCCCAGCTTGAAGAACGCCGAATCGGACACCCTCGAGCTCGGTTTGCAGCACATGTACTACCGTGCGTACCGCACATCACCCTGATATTGGCACGTCGCATCTTGACCATCGTTTCCAAGCAGAAGCTCTCCTCACGTACGCTACGACGCTTGCCTTTTACCTCCACCTACGTGCCACGGATAAATACGCGGCCCGTCCTGAGCTTCTCCGCCGACATCCCGTTTTAAAACGGCTTCTCACACTCAAAGAAGGTATCAACACACTCGAGAACCTAGGTGTTGGGCAAGACAATGGGGACGGCGACGGCGAAGAGGAAGAGGACAACGTGGTGACGGACGAAGGTGAGGAAGACGGTGACCTCTGGTCACTCATCAAGAACAAAGGACTCGAATCAGGCGAACTCGCCGACCTCCTCGAAGATGCGGGCTTGTCGATGCTCAGCCCAATTCCGCCGGCGCCCGCCTCCAAGAAACGCGACGCGACGAAAAAAGAAGACGGGGAGAGTCGTCCAAGGAAGAAACGCAAGACGTCCGTGACCGTCCGTGACCTCGATCAGGTTACCCAAGCCGCGTTTGATCTCGTCGAGCCCGAATACACCCGTGCATCACGGAAAAACAAGGTGGTGCCTGGCGTGGACACGGACACGGCTGCAGATCCATATGGTGAGGTGATGGCTTTAGAATACCCTGATCTGTCCGACAAACAAGCGCGGAAGAAATCGCTTAGATTTCATGTGTCCCGTATCGAGTCGTCTGCATCTCGCCGGACAAACGCGCGCACGAAAGCTATCGGCGGTGACGATGACGTTCCATATAGAGAGAGAAGGAAGGAACGGGAAGTTAGATTGGAGAAAAGAATGGAAAGAAAGAAAGCAAGGGGCGAGTTGGGCGCGGGAGGCGACGACCTTGATGACGTCGATCCGGAAGTTAGCAAAATGGAAAAGAAACGCAAGAGAAAACGAGCACTGGATGACGAAGATGGGGAAGAAGATGTAGGCACCGCAAATGGATACTACGACCTTGTGAAGCGGGCCACCGCAGCAAAGAAGGCTCGGAGAAAGGTAGAATATGAAGCTGATACGGCGCGGTACGTTTTTGCATATCCCTGTCGTGAGCAGAAATTCATTCAACCCATCTAGACCCGAGCTAGAACCAGAGAACACCTCGGGCCCACGCTCTGTCACGCGCGCAATTCTCAAAAACAAAGGTCTCACGCCTCATCGTCCCAAGGCCATCCGGAACCCTCGCGTGAAAAAGCGTC
>JBBPKX010000359.1:5840-17770 GCA_038089435.1 Boletus austroedulis | reverse complement strand
TTCACCAGGAAGGGGTCAGCAGTCAGGGGTCGTGCAATCCCGACGACTGAATGTTGCAAATATCAACCACAGAGCGAAGCGAGGTGACATCTGACTGACCATCCGTGGAACCAGAATTTATTGCTTCGGCCATGGCTCGTATTGTCCTGAAACCACCTGTTACAGCAATCTTTGATTGTCTCAGGTGTGGCCTGAGTTGATCTGCGAAATCAATAAAATACGCTTCCCGTGCAGCAGAAAAAAGAGTCTGGTGATGGGAATATACATGAGGCAGCGGATTGACACATAAGCGAGACACTCACTCTGTGCGGAGCAGGTTGTTGCCCCTGCTCATAGGTTCTTCCACTGATCTCGATGAGGTCGACAGCGGCAGCTTCCAGCATTTTTGCTGTTATAATCGCCTCTTCCGCGTCAATCCCATCAGGCATGGAATCCTCGCAGTTTATTTTGACGGACAGCATGAATGTTGGATCGTTCACCACCCGTTTGATTTCGGCGATGATCTCAAGTAACAACCGCAGACGGTTCTGAAGAGTTCCACCGTACTCGTCGGTCCTGTTGTTGGATCTCCGAGACAGAAATTGGTGTATCAGGTAACCGTGAGCAGCATGGATCTGTGGGGAAATCAATCTAGTGTAAAACAACGTGAAGAAATTAGTCGACCTGGACACCATCGAATCCAGCTTTCTGCAAGAACGAGGCCGCGTATGCGAACCGCCTGACAATATCTTTGATCCCGTCCTTGGTCAAAGGCGTTGGCCGTGCGAACAACACGCCAGAAGTAGGTGGGTGTTCTATAGCCGAGGATGACTCTGGGTAGGGTTGTATTGTGATAGAAACTTGTCGACCTGGGTGACTGATCTGTCCAAGAGCGAGACTGCCATGTGACTTGGCAGCCCTTGCGACTTGCTTAAACTCCTCGAGATAACTCCATGGCAGGTCCCGGTCTATGATCGTGTTTCCTACGGCGAGTTGCATGATTGTAGGAAACAAAAAAGAAAGGAACGAACCCGAAGCTTCCAGATGGTCTTTCTTTATCTGGATGTTGCCAGTGACTATTATCCCTGCGAACAGTTATGGGACTGCGAGTAGCTGCAGACAGTGCCCATACCTATCTCTCCCATTGCCCATGTTTCGTAGAGCCGGACAAGCTCCTCGGTGGGTCGACCACGCTCCATTGGGTCATAAGATGAGAACGTCGAGAGACGTTCGGACATCGCACTCTTCATGAGCTTATTTTTTGCGGTTTTCCCGCTGAACGGGAATGTGAGCGATTGTCCCAAGGTAATGGCATGGGTAACCTCGGGAGGTGGCATGATAAAGGGTTGGTGGACTGGTTGGTACGGATATTGGGGTACACTCCAGCATAGTTCTTCGTCTTTATAATCCATGATCCCAAGAGGTTCCTGAAAGGCAAAGGGCGAATTTCCAAACATACTCTTACTATGTGATCGACTCAAACTGTTACTACAATTGTTTCAAGGATACTCGGAAATGCGAGGAGAACGATACCAACATAGATTTTGGACGGCAATGTATGGTTCCTTCAGTTGATCTCTCCAGAGAGTGCTATATTTCAACCAGCCGAACTGGTATAGCCCCGAGAACGACTAAGTTGGCGCTCGTGTGAGACAAGGTGACTAAAGGTACTACACTCACTACTGGACGCACTCGGTTCGGAGAAATCCCGTTAGGACTCGGAAAACGTTCCAAGGGATTCCAAGACCCGCAGAGAAAATCGTGGGGAGGATCACCTGTCAGGGTCATTGAAAGTTCCCAGTCACCATCTAAAAATGTGACTGACTTATTACCGCTTTAGGGATCGCGGCGTTAAGCCTGGCAAACCTATCGTACGACAAGGTGAGTATGGAGGGTAATATGGCAGGCAGTGAAAGAGGATTCACATCCCGGACACGAACCTCGTGTACGTGGTAACGACGGAAGTTACCAATCGCCGACGATGGTGTCCAAGTATATCCTATATACATAAGGGTATCCAGTCATTCGCGCTTCTTTCGCTTAAACATATTCATATTGCGGGAAGGTGAAGGGGCGTAGGTCAGCTGGCAACCCAAGTCTGGGCCAGCTGTACCTTGGCAATCGATATCGGAGGTCAAACGACCCCGACTTCTATCGCCCGATGTTCATGCACTTCTCGTGTTTCGCCTCGAATAATTCTGACACCAATTATGAATCACATCATGAGATTGGTTGATTGTCAACATGCGTTGCAAGGGAGAATATGGAGTGTCACTACCAAAACGAGCAGATATCCAACACGTCATGTCGACATTTCCAAGTATTGTTTCGCGCGCACAGGCATCGATTGAACTCATGTGATTCCACACGGTCGGACCTCAGTCTCCTTCAAGCATGGGAGCTGGCAACTGGCTCACGACCACGCAAGTAGGCCCTCGGGTGAGTCCAGTTAATGAGTTATCTCCGAACCTCAAGGAGCTTCCGAGTGGCAGTTGGAGCTATAAGCTCATCTGATTGTATATTTTTGTTAGCAGAGTTCGTCCGCAGCACGAATACTTCGTAATTTATCTGTAGAGGGGTCACGAGTGATCATGGCTGGACGGTGTGTATATGGGAACCAGAATTCGCAGTCCCTTGTACAGTACCCTTTTTAGAAGGAGTGCCTAAATTTGATCTTATCTTGATCAACCAGCCACTGGCCGCAGCTGCTTTGCCCTCTAATTTATCGACTCTGACCTCCATCAAGTCGACATGGTATTTGACAAGTTTGACCCCGCCGTATGGATCCCGGCGCAGCGCTTGCTGGAGATGTCGAAATGGGTAGGACAGGGTGCTGAGGCTGTCAGTCCTACCGAGACTTTTGCCACAATGCCTACTCACTCGCCCGTCAGAGAGTATTCAAGACCTATATTAGGTTTCGATCATCGCATGATAACTGGGGTCCCCTCGAAGCTGACATCAAGGCGGGCTGTCCGTCCACCCCGGTCATGGCAGACATTCTCTTCAAACATCGGTTCCCCAAGCGCTATAGACATCCAACCTTGGATGCGATGTTGACGCGGCAACGCTTGATCGGAGAGGCTCGGACGATAATGAAGTGTCTCCGGTAGGCTTGGCATCATCGACTGTCTTGTGCTTTCGTTTTACTGAACCCAACTGTGGTTCATCGTAGCGCGGGTGTGAATGTGCCTGGTATCAGACTTGTAGACATATCCGAAGGCTGTTTGGGATTGGAATTTATAGAAGGCCCCCCTGTACGTTATCTGATCCCAGCGGGAACCGACGAGCCACGGTATCGCCCCGTATTTCCCAACGAGGAGGACGAGAACGACGACGACGAACCAGATTATGAAGAAGTTCCTGACACCATAGGTGCCAGAGCAGCTGATTGGGGGTGCGCGAATGACATTTCTATGGGTCCGTCACTAGCAAATGAATGCTCGAGTGTTTGGCTGATAGTGTCTTCCAGAAACGCTCTCGGAGAAGATTGGTGTGGAAATTGCGAAGCTGCATCTGATCGACATTATTCATGGGGACCTGACTACATCAAACATGTTGCTCCGAGCTAGCAACAACGACTTGGTACGTTTAGGCAACAATCATGTCACTAGCTAGACTTCATGTCTTTTAGGTTTTGATTGACTTTGGACTAGCGTACCACTCTGCACTCGTGGAAGACAAGGCGGTGGACCTTTATGTTCTGGAACGCGCTTTTGCGTCAACACATCCAGACTCCGAGTCTCTCTTCGCGTCTATCCTCACGGCTTATGCGAATCGCATCGGGGAAGACTGGGACCAAATCAAAAAAAGATTAGATGACGGTAAGATTGGCCATCTTGCAATATACTGTGAGGAACTAAATGGCTATCAAGTCCGCCTTCGCGGAAGAAAGCGGAGTATGGTTGGCTGAGGTGGGACGCTGGAAGGAAAAAGTCATCGTTTGTGTCATTGGACGCATATATGATTTATTGGTATTAGACTATTCCATGATGTCGAACTACAATGTTAGGTATACAGACAAGCTATGGTTACGCCTTTCGTACACAATGATGGTCTTTCCAACATCATACGAGATCTTCACCAGCGCAGACCTTCTCGAGCCATTCTAATCCACTCGGAACTTTCGTTAAATTCTCACAGCCTGAATTTGTGATCAAGACATCATCTTCGATCCGGACCCCACCCATGCCTTCATAGCGGGCAAGAACCTCGGTATTGATGTAGGGCGAGGCGTGAACGTTGTAGGACTCCAAAATAGCGGGATGGAAGTAGATTCCCGGTTCGATGGTCTGGTTTTGAAAGATGATCGACGAGGGATGATGCAGGTGACATCAACTTACCACTACCATTCCAGCTTGCAACTCCAACCTCAATCTGAGGTACTTGTAGAAATCCTTGTGTCCACCGGGTAGTCCGTTCACCTTGCCATCACCGTCTACAAAGTACTTGCCACTCCCAACCGGTCGACTTGCGCTCGGTACGTCGTGCACATCCAAACCCATGGAGTGCCCTAAGCCATGCGGAAAGAAGGCAGCACTGAGACCCGTGAGTAGAATTTCCTTGGAGAGCGCCTCCCGAGACTTGACGGCCCCCTTGGTGACGCTCGTTCGCCCGTTGAGAACTGAACAGGATATCAGCACAAGGTACGGTAGAAAGCGAGTTGGGTAAGGAGGAAAGAATGACATACTTCCAAGTGTCCCATCAGGATCCTTGAATATGCCCATATCTAGAAAGCCGTCCACAAGAACATGGTGACACAACAAGTGCACGTCATCCCAATGCGTCCCAGGAGCAGCAATTTTGAACGCCTCCTACACGAGCAACGATAGGTATTGTATAATGGATAACGTGTGAAAGCGAAGTAACGACTTACGGATTGCATCTTCAGCACAAGTTCATACACCCTCCTAGCTTCCTCTGTGAACCTCCCACTATTGCCAACTGGCATTGTACGAGTGACTGCATCGATGGAAGAGGATAGACCGGATCAGCCTCGAGGTCAATACGATCGGGGTTTCATGCAACAGATACGCACTGTCGGAACTATAACAATCCCACTCACACCCTGCATCGATCAACAAAACCTGTGGCAATAGCTCTTTTCCCTCACTCCCGCTGCCATGGGTATGCGGATGTGATAGGTTCCCGTTGTTGGCCACATCGCAACGGTTTACTGGACCCCACGCAAACGCACGGTCATTGCAACAATAATGCAGAGTCGATGCGCGTGTCGATCCCACTACAATGGGTAGATAAGCTTGATGTGCAGCACTAAGATCTAACGTAAGATTCTCGGACACGATGGACCAGATAGAGAGCTGACCCTTCCCGCCTGCACGAAGCTACGAATATCGCCTCTGCTTCAGCTTCTTTCTCAATAAGCCATTCTCCAGGTAGACGAGGCGTCTGTGGATACTGCTTCTTGATCCTCCCTGCAACGGCCAGTCCAAGCACACGCATGATGACTTCATGCGCGCGCGAACTAATGTCGTTAGCCTTGCGGATCATGGCAATCTCGTACGAATCTTTGATGAGTCGTGTCTTATGAAGTGCTGGAAGGAGGTATTCAGTCGTCTTTGTTGGGACCGATTGCAAGGCCGCCTGTAAACCATCTACTTTGCTGGCAGAAACATTGGGGAATTGGTCCGTTTCAGGGAGCAGATGAATGACCGTGCCTTGTGGAAGTTGTGAGATGGCGGTGACGAGCTCAGGAAGATGTTCGACCTCGTCCACCGCATACATGTTGCGTGCCTCTTGAAGCGTGGGTGGGGCAGGGGACCACAGTAGATCCTGTATTGTGGGCTCAAAGATATACACAGTGGTTTGCACTGTATGATTCTGCACGGGAGCGAGGGAAGTAGGATCATATAATGCCAAAAGGTAAGATTCGGGGACACTGCAGCCGGTGAGATAGAAAAAGTTGGATTCTTGACGGAAAAGAAGTTCGCGATCTGTGTCATTTCGATAGGGAGTGCTACCACCAGCTAGCAGGATCCCATGTGGCTTTGAAAGTACATCAGAGGGCGCATGGCATAACATGGCGATCAGAACATTTACCTTGGTTCTATCCTCCAGAGACAGCGAGCTTAGCAGTGTATTAAAGGTCTTGATGACATGGTCCTTTGCTTAAAGGCAGAGACAATGAACATGGGATGCAGAGGCTTGCCAAATAGATGTGGGACATACCTGGATACTTTCCATCCAGGATGTCGTTCGCTGTCATCGTAGATCTCAGATAAGCTGGCGGGTCGGCAGACGGTCGTTAGGTCGTCTAGATATACAAAATATATAATCGTGATCGAACCGAGAAAGTCGTAAACGCCGATGGTGAAGCGGTTATCATGCTTGCCTTCCAAGCAAGCGGCAGGGGTTCGACTCCCCTTCGGCGTATTTTTCGCCTCCGACGACGACGGAAATTCCCACGATATATGCCTTTGTTTCCAGCGCCTCGGGCGGATCACAGAGGTGGACCCCACATCATTTGCCACTTGACGAGTATTTAAGCGGGGCGGACCTGAACAATCATAGCATTCTGCCGCCCCCATTGCAACGTTCAGAAAGATGCTTAAGCGCGTTGTGCACGTAAGACGAGCCTCGTTCGCTACCGTCGCTCCCTCCAAACCCTCCAAACTTACCATTGGCATCCGTCGCGAGAATCCAGCCAGGATATGGGAACGAAGATGCCCATTAACACCTGACGCCGTCGAGTCACTGGTCCACGAGGACAATGTAGACGTCCTTGTTCAGGATTGCGACCGAAGAGTCTTTCCAGTACACCAGTTTGTGAAGGTCCGTCACGACATACCAGTCGAAGGCGGGCAACCAGACCTTGACACTCAATATCAAACTGAATTATTCCGTCATAGGCTGGTGCAAAGATCCATTCCAACTTGGATCCTGCTCATATTGTCATAGGCATCAAAGAACCACCACTTGATGAATTGATGACCTCCCCAGTGGCACCTTGGTGCACTGCAGGCTCTGATTCGCCGATTCCTCGGACTCACCTTATGTTCTCCCATACCACCAAGGGACAACCTTACAACATGGAACTACTGTCTCGATTCTTGAGCCAGAATCCCCAGTGCGACCTTCCTTCAAGACTCATAGATTACGAGCTTCTCACGGGACCTGATGGGAAGAGAACAGTCGCTTTTGGATGGTTTGCTGGAGGTGTGGGGCTTTTTACATAATACATCACTCGTTCCTTGGCGCTAATCGTCTCCATGTCTAGTTGCCGGTGCGACTGAAGCTCTTTCCGCCTTAGCTCATGCCCATCTCGAGCTCGGTGTTGCTTCCCCATTTCTTGTAAGTACTACAGCGGTGTCCAGGCTATGTCTCCGTTAATTGAAACCCCGGACTCCAGCACACTCCCCGACCTCACACCCATGCCGCCTTGTCGTCAGTGCGAGCGGCGATGAGAGCCATCGGTGAGGAAATCCTTAGGGATGGGACTCCCAAGGCCCTTGGGCCCTTTGTCATTGGTTTGACAGGGTACGCAAAGTGCCATGTATTTATTTTCATTCACTCTAAGATTACATCTTAGGAACGGGAATGTCTCCCAAGGCGTGCTCTCTATCCTGAGCGAATTACCGATCGTGAAGGTCAGAGTGGAAGATCTCCCTACTCTTGTAACCAATCCAGGTATACCGTCTTTATCCGGTCTCATTCCTGGATGGCTTGCTGACAGCTGGAATGTAGATACCGATTTGCATAAGGTAACCGATGTCGTGTATATCGATGCATGGGTATTGAGTAATTATTCAGCTATACCTAGTCCACGCTACCCCTGCCGAATATTTATCTCGGACCGACGGTGGTCGATATGATAGAGCGCACTATTATGAGAACCCCTCTGTCTACAAGTCCGAATTTGCGACCAAAGTATGCCGAATATCTACTTGTCATTATGGACCTGACCCTGAATCACTTCTATTAGGTAGCCCCGTATCTAACTCTCTTCTTAAACGGAGTTGGCTGGCTCCCAGGATTTCCTCGTCTTATGACGAATGACGCACTGATAACTGCAATTAGTCGCGCCGCAGAGGTCGGACCTGGTAGGTTTGGTACCATTGGCGATATCAGCTGTGATATCGAAGTGAGTGGCTTTTCCTCCCTCCTACGAACAGTCACCTGATGTCTGCAGGGTGGCCTCGAGTTTATGTCGCGTGCCTCTACGATCTCGCAACCCTTCTTTAATTATCGTCCTCGAATGCTTCCATCCCATCTCCCAAGCATCCAAATAATGTCTGTCGATATCCTCCCGTCCACGTTGTCCTTGGATGCTTCCGAACACTTCTGTCGAGTGTTAATGCCTTATTTGAAAGCCGTTATTCGAGAGTACCAGGGTCGGTCTGGAGAGCAGGAGTACTTCGAGGCCCTGAAGAGGGCTACCGTTGCTAAAGACGGACAGCTCCAAGGAACCCATACCTGGCTAGAAGCTCCTCTTGATAAATGGCGACGGTACGCTTCCAAATCGGAGGTTTCCCCAAGGAGAAAGAAAGTCCTTATGCTTGGAAGCGGGATGGTTGCAGGGCCTGCGGTGCAGGAATTGTGCAGACGACCGGACGTAGAGTTGATTGTCGGTTAGTACTTCGCCTGTATACGTCGATCGTGGACTTATAGAGCCATCCTGTATACTATTGCTTTTGCTCGGTGTGTTCGACTGCTAGCCAGCAACTCGTTCAAAGAAGCCGAGGATTTGACGCGAGGCTTCTCCAATGCCAGTGCTCGTTTTCTGGACGTTGGGAACCAAGAGAAGGTCTCGCAGCTCGTCGAGGGTGCTGATCTGATCATTAGGTGGGTCAGGTCTGATGCTACGAATTGAAGCGCTTAGGAGACTATCAACTCTAGCCTTCTTCCTGTGCCATTCCACCCATCTGTAGCTGAACTCTGTATACAGCATGGTAAGCACATGGTCACGGCATCATACATATCGCCCGCTATGCGCGCTTTGAACGACCGGTGCGTCCACCTTAATCGACACTCTCAGCCAATGCTTATTGGACCCCCGTCTTGCAGAGCGGAATCCGCTGATATCGTGTTGTTGAACGAGATTGGCCTAGACCCTGGTATCGACCATTGTTCTGCGCTCTCACTTCTCAGGCAGTTAGAGAAAGACAAGAAGCGGGTCCTTTCATTTACGTCGTTCTGCGGCGGTCTCCCCGCTCCAGAGGTCTCAGAGGTCCCGCTGGGATATAAATTCAGCTGGAGTCCAAGAGGTGTTCTCAATGCCGCCCTCAATGGTGCCAGGTTCAAGCTCAATGGAAAGGTATGCCTATCATTGACGTCTGTCAGCCCCCTCCAACTGACCCCCGAAAGATCGTACAAATCCCAGGAGACAAAGTGTTACGATACCACTTCCCTGACATTCCTATGTCCAGCGATTTGAAGTTGGAAGGCATCGCCAACAGGGATAGTCTTCCGTACGCAGACACGTACAGACTTGGTAAGCTCGACGGCCTGCAAACGGTCTTGCGAGGTACATTAAGGTATCTCTCTGATCCTCCGACACACCCCGCGCAACAGCTCACACTCGTACAGATACCCCGGGTTTGCCACCCTCATGCATTCGTTCAAATCGATGGGATTGTTGAACGCGGACCCCTCGTCGCGTATCCTGCCCCGGTCTTGGTCAGAGCTGGCCCGACTCGCGTTAGAGACAAGGCTGGGCGAGTCCATACCCGCCGAACAAAAGTCCATCGTCGCTGCGCTGTCCAACGTCGTGCCGGACCAGCAACACCTCGGACGCGCGGTAGAGGCACTGACGTGGTTCGGCCTCGTGCCCGCGCGCACCGCGACGCGCGACCTGCCGTCGTTGCCCACCGCGCCGCTCGCCCCGATCGACCTCTTCACCGCCGTGCTTGCGCACAAGCTCCGGTACAAGCCTGGCGAACGGGACCTCGTCGTGCTGTCGCACGAGATCGTTGCTCAGCCGGCTTCTGTCGTGGGCACGGCGACGTCGGGCGAGACGGAGGTGTATACGTCGTCGTTGGTGTCGTACGGAACCGCGAGCGCGTCCGCCATGTCGAGGTGTGTTGGTCTTCCGGTGGCGTTTGCGGCCCTGGCTGTCCTGGATGGAAAGGTCGTTGGTAGGGGCGTTCAGGGACCTACGGAGGAGTCCTTGTACCGCACGGTCTTGGATGATCTGAAAGGTGTGGGGTTGGAGATGAAGGAATCTGTGAGGAAGGGTTCTGGCATGGAAGCAAGACTTGGCGAAGGGCTATATAGCATGGGTCTAGCATGAGTTTTCACGACCAGAGGCACATGGACCAGAGGACTAGTTTATTCTACATCGCTGGGCGGCATTTATCAATACCACATTACATTTGCGAAGAAAACAAGACAAAGTACACATTCGAACGATATAGTGCAGCTCAGCGCCACCACACAAAAACATACGTACGTCAAGAAGTCGCAAGAAAAAGGGACAAGAAGTAACAAAAAAACAAACAAGATGTGCCACTAGGTATCGTTACAAGCTGATATCTTCAACGGCGCGTAACCCCCGTTCCTCGGGTCATAGCCAATGTTATAAGTAGCCAGAGTCGTCCTCTTTCTTGTCCGGGTTGCCCTTGTCCGTCTCGTCGAGTATACACATCTCGCCCTGGTGGTCCTTCATATCTTGTCTAACCTTCTCCGCTATAACGACGCCAGTTTGTTTTCCACCGACGAGGGGGCTACTCTTGAATTTGCTTATGCCTTTCGGGGAGATCGTGGAAGCCCGTAATGTTGGTGCCCTCGCGTCATGGTTCTCGCTCCGGGCCGAAATAGAGGGTGTCATAGGGTTCACGTCTTTACCAACAGCAGCCGCGGCAGCCAACCGACGCTTCCTGTCCAATAAGATAGCTTCAAGCGACGGCGCTGGTGAAGCGGCCCGCGATGCCACGGGACTTGTCGAACCGACGAGCGGAGCAATAGCACTGGAGCTGCCGATGGGACGGTCTTTGAGAGGTAGAGGCCGAAGGATGTTTGCCGAGACGACAGAGTCTTTAGTCGATTGTCCTTTGCCTTTGGGTTCATCGGAAACAGATGCAACAGTTGTTTGAGCATTCTCGACGGTGATTGTAATCGGGTTAGCAGTGCCGTCTGGTTGGGCTGCTTGAGTTGGCGAGGTAAACATGGGTAGGGCTCTGCCGTGATTGCGGGGACTGGGAGGGGCGCTAGTCGAGCACCCCGTGCCAAAGCTACGGACATTGTGAGACGCAGTAAGAGATGCTTCAGTTTCGGGAGACTTGTTAGTGCCAATATGGTCAGATGGAACGAAGGATGAGATAGTGCCGTTAGCAGCTCCGGAATCAAATTCATCGTATATCTCTTCACCAATCAACTCTGAGGAAATCATATCAGTACTTGTAACGACAAACAAAAATTGTACCTCACCTTCAAGCACATCCTCAAGAGTAATGATACCGAGTGGCATGATGGCGGGATCGATACCCTGTAGAAAATCCTTGGCATCCTTCTTGGTCAAAAGGGCGTCAGCAGGCATGTTTTGCTCCAATCCCACCCCCGGTTTAGGCAATCTTATCCTTTGCTTATCCTTGTTATCACCTGGTCCTCTCTCTCCGACCAATCCAACCTCAATATCCGCCTTTCGTTGCCGACGCCGCTTAGATCTAGCATTGCTCTTCATGGCTGCGAATGTTCCTTTGGCTTCTTTCTCTTGATCCATTACTCCTGCGGTATGTTCACCTTGTGTTGTTCCCTCTTTCTCAGAGTCATCAGTCCACGAAACACCTTTAGAAAGCTCCTTCGCGTCCGCCTTGTCGTGGAATTCTTCATCACCGCTGGATTCGCTAGAGTCACTAGAGTCACTGATACCAACGCTTTGACGTAGACGCTGTGTAAGGGTACGCTTCGCAACTTTCTTGACGGAAACAGCTTTCTCAACACTGAAACGGGAAACGATGGCCATGTGGGAACGTCCTTCTTGGAATCTATCGAGGATG
>JBBPKX010000358.1:4760-17805 GCA_038089435.1 Boletus austroedulis | reverse complement strand
CATCATCATCAGCTAACCCCAATCCAGTAAATGAACGGGAGATCAGGTACTTGAGAACATCACACGACGCACGCATTTATTTTTCAGCGCAGTCCATCATTTCCATCGCATTCTCTCCCGGACTCCCCATCGGGTCGCACAGATTTCGAACTATGTATATCAGGAGACCAACTCAGTTGAGGTGACCACGCTGTAGTTTGGCGTGCGAGGTACAACATGCTTGCCACTCGACGTGGTCACGGCAACCATGGCTTGCCAACCGACAAAGGTTTCCCTGAGGTAGGTACCCGTCCGCCAATGACTTGAACAACCAGGAGCGACTAAACCCAATTTACAAATAAATACTATGGTTTTGGGGATTCAGTGTTGGTGTTCTACCTATCAACGAGGTAGCCTTAGTAGGTGTCATATGAACGGCCAAGACGATGACCACTGACATGCATAAGCCGGAGCTTGACTCGGAGGCTTGTACTTTGGCCACTTGTCCATTTTTTGTAACCACGGTCTCAGGTTAGGAATTAGATAAATCCATCAAAGGTCAAGCATTCCCACGTGCTTCCGGTCAACCTACTTCAAATCAGTCGTTGTCGTTTAGTACTTATTGGTTGCCTGCCAGCTCCGACTCGGAACCGGTTTCTAGGTGAAATGCTCGGTAACCAAGCTTTAGTATGATGTCACCGTCTGAATATGAACGTAGATAGCGATTCCCACAAGCTCGCCGTCTCTTCGTGCTGATCCGTGCAGCCCACCACTGAGCCATCCCACGCCGCTCACTCGGCAGATATGCACTTCGGTGGGCTCGTTCGACGCTGACGTTTGCTGAATAGCCCGCATGGGTCACCAGATGGAATTTCGCGTTGAAAACTATATGAATAGACTCATCTCCATTTCCTATGTACGAAACACCGGTGCCCTTGGCTGATTAGCACCTGTAGCATATATATTGAGACCGTGGCACCAGTTCAATGTGACACAGGCTGACCTGTCGGTCCCCGACGAGAGCGTAGTCAAGGTACGAATCCTCTTCGTCAGTGCTGCTGAGTTCGTTTGTTCATGTCAACGGAGGGGAGTACAATCTAGGCGACTTCTCACTAGACATGACACCCTGTTGGAACATGACAGATCGCCTGGGGAACTTGCTCCGACCTATAAAACGAGTAGGTTTCGGCACGATCTGCATCCAACACTTTTAATACTTCCCTCTCAGCTGAACCGGTTATATATCATACCATGATGTTCGGGAAACGGCTCCTCTGTGTCGCAGTTTTTACGAGTGCTGTACTAGCGCAAGGCATCTCTATCATCCAACCTGCTCAGGGAACCAAGATTGCCGCTGGTTCCAAATTTGTCATTCAAGTCCAAAGAGCTGTACGTACCACAGCTCAGTTTCGTCGAAGTCTTGTCTTGACTGAGTTAACATAGACGCCGTCCACCAGCGTCGAGGAAGTCGGCATCGTGATTGGTGCGTTGCAATGCTTTGGCGACTGCGGCAGCTACGGTCTCGGCCACACTATCCTCTACACTGGCACTTTCAATCCCGATGCGACCACTTCATACCAGAACTTTACGGTCACGGCCCCGAACTTTTTCCAAGGCACCATGCAACTCAATGTTGCACGCTTCTATCTTGAAGGGGTATGTTGACTCTCTATCTTCCTTGTGCGGCACAGCTCTTGACGTGGACCAAAGTCAACCAACTATGCAGAGTTGGAGCTCGAGAAGACCACCGTGACTCTCACCGGAGGGTCCGGCTGAGCGCATTCAACAATACTAAGCCCCCATAACTTATTTTTCGGGATTTGAGGAAGGGTTTTAGCGGTTAGCAATGCGGATTGTGTACACACTTTTGTCTTTCAAATAGCGGGTTTATGGGTATGTATCTTTGACGTTCGTTCAACCTGCAGGGAGACATCCCCATTTATACGTGTCCGTATGGTCCTGTGGTAAGGCGATTTCAGCTTGAAAATCTAGCGGCGAGTAAACCTTAGCTTGGGGGTTGGTCAGTTATCATCGGCACTCATGTTGTCGATTCCGGCGACTTCATCCTGACAACCTTGCTCGATGTGTATGCTCAAACCTCAACGTGTTCGTCGTCATCATTACTAATCTCTTGGGCGGCGGTGTATTAGAGAAATGCACCTCTGTCACAACCATCAAACAACACATGCTGCATCGGCGCTTGCCAACTTTGCTAACCGAATGTTCCGCCCGTACATCTGGAGGGCACAATTTTACGTTGTTATTTCTGAATGGTTTCGCCTGCCTACGCGAAGGCCAACATAGACTCTCATTGGACAGGCAAACGACTGTACCTCACTTTCCCATTTATGTCTGCTCGACGAGCACTCGAAGAGCGCTTAGAAATGCTGATGTAGGAGTCGCGTTGTTCAGTCGGCTCTCAGTCGCACCCGTCCGATAGCTCTTTAGCTGACACCATCTCCTGTCATGCATAAAGCAACAAAATAATAAAAGATAACAAGATGGTAAAGGCAAAAGTAATGCACCTGTCCTCACCCAGCCCAAACCCTCCAGTAATAGGCCACTCACCCGCCAGGTCCCCTGAGTTTCTTCAATACTCGCTCGTGCAATGCTCGGACTACAGGCCCTACCGCAGAGCTCTCACACACGATACCTACGTCAATCGGGGCGATCCGTCGCCCTCCAATTCCGCTCTCGGGCGTCCCTGGACGTGTGGCCCGGATTGCCTCGAGGACGAGGATACGAAAGTCCGGTATGGGTTCCAGGCCGGTCCTATCCGGATCTTCATCCGTGTGAGACGCGGCCGAACAAGTGCGCGAGTTTGAGTGTTGCTGTGAACCTCGGAAAAGCGAATACGAAGCATCCAAGATGGCAATGCGCTTGCCAGTCATTAATCTCAAGTCGAGCGCGTGTCTATGATCAGCCACGTTTTAGTGTAAGGAAGTGGATTAGGGAAAGGAGGGCGAGGTAAAAGAGATTCATACCGAAGATCGCCGTACAATACTCGCCACCATCCCATACCCTTGACAACCGTGTCAAAGGAGAGTTCTTCAACGGTTTTTTGCTTACCCTTGCCGTGGCTGATTGACACACGCCCCTCTCTCGTTCCCGTAGAGAGGCGATCAAGCTCGACAGCAATAGGTAGTGTGTCCCGTAGAAGCACTACAAGACGATGCAGCGATGGTGCAAGAGGACCATGCCGAAGGATTTGGTGGAGATATGGTTCGGCTTCTTCGTGCGGATTCGATCGCAGGTGGTGCATGGATGTGATAAGCAGAGGTGGTGCGAGGGTGTTTGCATTCGACGGGCCAAGTAGTGGAGCGCAACGCGAAAAACGAAGTTCAAATGAACCACCAGTAGGGGAAAGTTGGTCCGTACAATTAATCAATACCGTGTAGTCCTAGTGCACGTTAAACGTCGGGGGTGAAAATAAAAGGACGAGGACACCTGCCGAGGAGTAAGCAAATTCGACAGTCTGTAGATCGAACGACAAGAGCCGGACATCTCGCCATTTCTTTATCCTTGCCATCTGGGCAACTGCATTAAAATTGTTCCTTAGCAGATATCCCACCGAGGCATCCACTATTGACTCACCCTCTCGTGCAATCACCACCATTTTGGATACTCTCGCCCACTCCTCGAGGAACTCGTCCACGCACGTGTCCACCTGTTCTGACAAGAACGAGACGACCGCTTCTGTAGCATCGTAGATGATCCTCTTCGACGGTCGGATGATATCATTGCTACTTCGTCCAGCTGCGGCCCGCTTCCCAACGGGTTGTTGTACATATTTGAGTTTAACACATGTTACGACTTGGGCCCCCTTATCTGACCACCAATTGAGCGGTATGACACGGATGTTGGGCATGGCTGCCTCCGCCGCCGGGGCACCAGAAAGGATATCGGATGATTGAACACAAAGAGCGGGTATGGAGCGAACGAGGGAAGATTGCATATACGATGAAGTGGAAGACTGAGGAAGTGCGCTCGTTGGGTTGACGTGTGTATATGGAATACCACGGAGCTTGAATTGTGCCTCGACTTTCGTATAGGCAACACGAGCGCTGAGAAAATGTTGAACAGGCTGGATACAGCGATGGCCCTGAACAGATACTACTTACCAACAATAAGCATAAAGTTCCCTGAGGGTTTGTGTCTCCAAATGGAAACTAGCGGTGGATAAGACGCTTAACCATGAAGACGGATTGTCCAGGGGGACTCACTTATCTTCTCTTCGATGCGAGGATGAAGCTATGTCGCGCTTCCGTTTTTGCCCAACCTGGGGGTCTTCGATATGCGGCCCGATAACAACTTCAGGATGTCCTTTCTCGCCCCGTATACGTCGAACGTCCAGCCATCCGATATCTTCCATGATCATGTTGCCGTACATACTGTCTGGTAACACCTTGACCGAAATGAGTGCATAACGAAAGTCTTCCTCGGTGATCACCAATACAAGATAGTGAGACGGAAAGTTGGAGAGTTTGATATACATCATGGCTCTTGCCGACGGGCCTAGTTTTTGTAATTCTGAAGAATGCGCATACGTGTTCGTGGGCAGTAGATGATTCGTAAATCAAGACTACATACCTTCCCTCGAGAAATTGCGATGTCGGAAAACTTGCAGACCGAGGTAGCCTGCCTTCTGCTGGACGAGGTCCACGATCGTCTGTGGGTTTGTAAGGTATCCAATCAAGCTTTCTCACATGATCAAACTTTATGTGACCTACATTTAATCGTAGTCTTACCAGGGCTAGCAACAAACTCGGATCGTCATTTAAACGGTCGGAGATGGCTGCAAACTGAGGGCCACGAGAAGCAGCGGCGAGATCACCCGTATCCCGAAGGTTCATACGACCAGTTCGGACGTCAATCGAAACAAGAACGACTTCGTCCGCACAGAGATGGACGCGAAGGACGTGATACCCGCCTACACACAAATTCAGATATCTTTCCGCAACTGAACTGACGACACCAACCATGGGAGCCCAGGACAACTTTTCCGTCGGGAGAAAACACATTGCGCGTCGGGCCGCATTGGAGTTGCCGCTGAAATACCTTGAGGATGGCCCTAGCATGCGCATTAATCACAGCACGAAGCATCGCCTCGAAATCGAGGTTGTTCGACTCCTAAGGGTATGGGGTAAATTGCACCAGTCCAAGCCCGCATCAACTCACCACCAAGAGTTCTCCAACCATTGCCTTGCTTTCATCTTGATCTATGGCGACACCCAGCGTGCCTTTCATGGGTTCCCACTTGACTTCGAACTTGAGTCCCTCAGCTTCGTCGGATGGCCGCGCCGATCCAAGCTTCGCTCTGAGCTGAAGTTTGGATAACACGCGAGCCGTTGGTGACCTCGCGGGTCCGCCACCAGCCTTAGTGTTCGCACAGTCCTCAACGATCGATATGGAGAGCGTTCCTCCATGAGGCGGCAACTTGATGCGGCCTGGGGGCTGTGCCCGTCCCGAGACAGCCGTGGGAATAGGACGTCTTAGGAGTAACTGAGTAGACCGCAAGGACAAAAATCAAGGCACTTACACCCAGTATGACACCGAAAGCGTCTTGTTACCGTTTGACAACTCGACCTTCAAATACTGGCCCCATCCAAGAGAGCACATCCGAACGGCCTGTGATCAAAACATGCTCGACAAAACGTTGGACAAGGTAGCAAATATCCTCGGGTACTGACCTGATACCACAATATTCGCAGCTGATACGAGAGAGACATCATCTCTATGGAGCCACCGTAAGAGAAAGATGGCGAAAATCAATACCTCGACTCACGTAAGAAGTTATACAATCTAACAAGGGGTGCGTCAATCGTGCCCTCGGGTAGTTTCGGTCTTTCAGGAACCTCGGTACCAGGTGGAAGGTCCAGTGGTTCGGGTGTGGGTAGGTAGTATGCCATGCGAGCATCCGCCTCATCTGTGATGTGTCGCTTAAGCACGCCAATGGGTTCCTGGGGAAACTCTACAAAACATTCTAGTCCAGTTTCGATGGAATCACGGTATACGAAACGCACCGTCTGCCCCACTCATGTCCCCCCCTACAGAGATAAGGAACTTGACATTGACGAAGAACCAGCCATCATCTTTCTCTGCTCCACGCATGCAAACAGAAGTTTCAAACAGGCCCGGGACGGTGAAGTGTACCCTACCACCCGCTGGATCATAGAAGAAATTTAAACGGAGTCCCTAATACGAAAACATTTGTGCGACAATACCAATTCGATGTCGAGACATCTCGACAGGAATTATTTCCGTCATGCGAAGTCGGTAGCGCATAATCTCCTCCATGTTGCTCAACGTTTTGGTTACCTCGGCGTCAGTTAAGGGTGGAACGGGGATAATAGATTTCTGTACTTGTACGATGAGCCCGTTTGCTAAGTACAGGGAGACGCAATGCAACCTTAATCCCAGATGGAAGACGTTTATAAGTTCCTGAGGTGAGTACATCCAAAGAGGTAAGCAAATCATGATTTCGAAGTCTAAGAGACTGTTAATATAGGCCAAACACAACGATAAATATGGTTCTCACCTTGCGGGATCTAGACTTTCCCTCGAATAAGTCAGTCCACCGATGACGCTCTCGAATTGTTGGTGCTGATTCATGAGAAACGCGGTTATATTCTGTCTTTGCATGAGCCATCTTGTAAACAGAGACAACCCGAAGCCACTTACCATGCACTTTTGGACAGTCTCTGCATCACGCGCCCATTTCGTGACTGCATACAGCTTTACGACTTGTTTCTTTGTCTTGACCACCCAGTCGGCGATCGTTCGTTTTCTTGCCATATCGGACATGTTCGGAAGCCTGGATAACCAAGCATAAAAACACTGCTCAACGACAGGGTTCCATGCATACTTACGTCTCTGCGAGTTCGGATAGCTCTGCGTAGATCGCTTGCATGACTCTGGAGAGTAGCTCCCCAAGCGGTACCTGACCATCGAGTACAATGGGAAGCTCCATCTCTAGTTGCTCGAGGGTAGGCCCCTGTTCCAGATGGCCATTCGTCGCGACTCCGTTCAAGACTGCGAGTGCCTCGGCCTTTTGTTTTTGCATATCGAAAGCACTTCGGTTCGTGCCATTTGTTGCTAAATGGTCCATCAAGCGCAGTCCCGGTAACAAAGGCAGCGTGTCGAGCGCGGAGGGGAAACAAGGATGGTCCGCTGTGTCTCGACGTGAACAAGGAGAGACCCGTGCCACACCTGCTTCCAAGTTTAGATATGTTATTCTACAATAGGAAACTCTTTACATCGTGATCACGTGACTCGGAACGTTCCGGACTCCAACTCGAAGGCTGCCTGACGAAATTGTCGACGACGACGGGCTTAGCAATGCTCAAGGTCTCAAAATCAGCTGCTCTCTTGCGGAAGCAGTCTTCGACGCTCAGGCGCTCTCTTGCAACGGTTGCGGATCCGCCCGTCCGTCGCTATGGTGGACTGAAGGACCAGGACCGTATCTTCACCAACGCTTATTGCAGACACGATCACGGTCTGAAAGGCGCTTTGGTTAGTCTATGTGGCATTTTCCGTTGGCATCTCAAAAATAAGCCCATTTTTAGTCCCGCGGTGATTGGCACCGCACAAAGGACATCCTTCTAAAGGGCGACTCGTGGATCATTCAAACCATCAAAGATTCTGGACTCAGAGGACGCGGAGGTGCTGGTTTCCCTAGCGGACTCAAGTGGTCATTCATGAACAAACCTGGCTGGGAAAAGGACAAGCGGTTTGTAGTTTCCTTTACTTGACTTTCTCTGGGCTCACACCGATCCAGTCCCCGCTATCTTGTGGTCAATGCCGATGAAGGTGAACCAGGAACGTGCAAAGATCGCGAAATCCTTCGTGGTGATCCACATAAACTTGTTGAAGGCTGTCTTGTCGCTGGTCGCGGTATGAACGCGAGCGCGGCCTACATTTATATCCGTGGAGAGTTCGTTCAAGAGGCCAACCATCTCCAACAAGCCATTACGGAGGCATACCGCGCAGGCTTCCTCGGTAAAAATGCTTGTGGTTCTGGTTATTCGTTCGACGTTTACGTTCATCGCGGCGCTGGCGCGTACATCTGTGGTGAGGAAACAGCCCTTATCGAATCCCTTGAGGGCAAACAAGGGAAACCCCGTTTGAAGCCACCTTTTCCTGCTGACGTCGGTCTCTTTGGCTGCCCGACAACTGTCGCAAATGTTGAAACCGTTGCTGTTGCACCTACCATTTGTCGACGTGGGGCACCTTGGTTCGCTGGTTTCGGTCGAGAACGTAATCAAGGCACAAAACTCTTCTGTATCAGCGGCCACGTCAATAACCCATGTGTAGTGGAAGAAGAAATGAGTATTCCACTCAAGGAGCTTGTCGAGCGGCATTGTGGTGGTGTTAGAGGTGGCTGGGATAATCTACTTGGGATCATCCCTGGAGGAAGCTCTGTCCCCGTATTACCCATCGACAAATGTTCAGAGGTTCTTATGGATTACGATTCGCTGAAAGATGCACAATCAGGTTTGGGGACTGGCGCCGTCATTGTCATGGACAAGAGTACGGATATCGTTGCTGCCATTGCTCGGTTCTCTTCAGTGGGTCTCCTTGTATCGACCGCTTCCTGCTTGACGAGTTCTCTAGTTCTACAAGCATGAATCTTGTGGTCAATGCACTCCTTGTCGTGAGGGTACCACGTGGATGATGAACATGATGAATCGAATGGCCGAAGGGCGCGCCCATCGCCGGGAAATTGACATGCTCCTTGAACTCACGTAGGGTATTTTGTCAACTCGTTTGATACAAGCCACTCAAGTTCGTCTCTAGAAAACAAGTAGAGGGACGTACTATCTGTGCTCTCGGCGATGCGGCTGCGTGGCCGATTCAGGGTCTCATGCGTCACTTCCGCCCCGAAGTCGAGGCTCGCATTGACACATTCCGTGCTGCTAACGGTGGCGTTTTATTTGGTGGTCAATTAAAGGACGGAGTGGATCCGACGCTTGCAATTCCAGACAATTTGGGTGCAAATCTGATAGAGCCAGGCGACAGACTATAATGTTCGTAGACGTAGACACAACGACCCCGAAAGCCTCGTGTTCACTTGCCCACGAAGTCATAGAGATTACGGGTCACCGCTAACCTCCGTATTTATGACGGACTGGACAACCATGGGTACTGCGTTTGTGCTCTACCCACTAGCACATTGGTGATTCAAGGCGCGGTCGATGCTGCCATGTCTAACTTGAAACCACATCTCTAACAAGCTGCTGACGTTTGGCGTGTATCTATATAGCGTGTGTCGCTTGGATAAAAGCTGCCAACCGCTTCGGGTGTGCAACAAAACTGATCCAAGGTATTTTTCAACCTGGACCGGATCATAAAACATTTAGTAGTTCACAATTTGATGCCAAGCACACTCAGTAATCTTGATCAAAACGCCTCCTATTATTAGTACAGTGGGTCCTCCGGACTCAGGCTCCTCAGCGTCCACTGCCTCCAGCTACATCGGCTGATATGCGTCTATCTACATACAGACAACCGAGCTCTAAGCGCATGGCATGTGACACCATGAACAAAGCGAATGATGTAAATGTCGGCGCAAGATTTCTGGACCGGTCTATCGACGCACAGGTATGTAAATGAATATAATGTGGATGGCGGCGGGCGTAAAGCGAGTGACCTTCCTTCTCACCTCCCGCATCTGATCTTTCCTCCGTGTCATGTTCAAACCTTTAGTGAAATTTCTCTGTGCTGTGGCCCTCGCAAGCGCTGTCTTCGCGCAAAACATCTATATCGCCTTGCCAACAGCGCAGAGCAACGTTATCGCTGGAAAAGAGGTCGTCGTCCAGCTCGTTAGACCGGTGGGTTTCTCCATCTCCATCGCATCCTTCTTCGGCTCCACCACCGATCATTGCCATTGACTCTGTCGACTTGTTAGTTAACGCTTAGCGGTTCTGAGGAGGTCGCTGTCGTGATCGGCACCTTTACTTGCTCGACCCCGACCACTTGTCCGGACGTGAGCGAGGTCCTAGGCAATATCCTCTACAATGGCCCATACAAGCCGGTGCTATATAACAACGCTTACAGTCCATACCAAAACATTACGATCACCATTCCATCTTGGTACAGAGGACCCATCCAGGTTGGCGTGGCACACTTTTTCCTCCTCGGGGTGTGTATTTTCCTCCTGATTGTTTTCGGCTTGCGTTTTGGCTGTAGGACGTACCAATACTGACGGGATCTCTTTTTACAACGTGCCAGGCGGGCTTGAGTGCTCAGTTGCAGTTACTAAACACCACATTGAATGTCGTCGCGCCCCGCTGAGGATGGCTGGCCTGGTATACGAGGGCATCCATCCTGGAATCCAACACTTATGATATCACGTCCTGGACTGCACATCGTACACTCGTGATAATACTTGACATTTCGATATATTTCAGATACGTACTCTGGGACTTTGAAGCTTGGACTTTGTAGGTTTGTTTGGACACTTGTATAGTTGTATGTCGAAAGGAAATAGGCTACCCACCTTATCCGGACTGTACGCAGGTGTATTGTTTTATCGTTGTTGCAAGCCACTTGAACAGCACCACAAAATCCGACCGCTCTGAGTGAAAAATTGTCTGCTGAAGAGACAGGAAGTACTATAACCTGTGAGGCACTTCTCACCACAAACTGCTACACTGACCACCTAGCAGTTACAGTGGCCTTGCCCTCTAAGATGATGGCCCCAGAGATGTAGATGTATAGCAGTCACTAGTGATTTTCATGACCTATCCGCTTGCGATCCCAAGGTAGTAGGTCCATACGGACTTGCACCCATAGACAATTGCAGCACCCACCTTGCCGTATGCTCAAATCGTTCTCGTCCGTTGCAATTGCAAGGTTGCAACCACTCTCTGCTTGACCCTCTGCCACAAAGCCAAACCTCCGAAACGGTTAACTTATCTCGGGCTCAGCCTCCCGCCGTTCTTGGCACTTGCGTGGCACGCGCCGACTAGTAGGATCTAGCGATTGCAAGGGTAGTGCTCGAAGTGTGTCCAGACGTGCTGACGCTCGCGGGTCGGATTCAGATGCATTTCTTCAACGAGGGTCTTTCAAAGGTGATGTGTAGTTGTCACCTGTTACCATCATTACCACCGCGTCACTCAGGATAGACACCACGGGTGAGCACGACGAGCGCCGCATCTCACATGAAGTCCCAATCAACATCCGCCTTGCGTTGCCCAGTTAGCTTGACATGGTGGGTTCAAAGCGGTGTTCTGACGAGGATGTGGACGGGCTTGACTCGGAGGTGATGTACTTATCGCGTCGTCGTAGAGGTGGATCATTGGTGCGTGGAGAAATATTGAGGTGCACAAGGGCGAGGGATTGAAGAACGACTGTAAACAGGATATGTAGGATATCTTCGATCATCGTCAATGCGGCTGGCTGGTCAAGAATATCGGCCCACCAAAGGCGTTCTGATTATTATGTAAATTTACATAGGGTCCAACTTAGATTCTACAATATTCTCTACTATTTATCGGCGCCTTTAGCTAGTTACTACATTAATAAAAATGAATACGTGAAGTTGTGCGGGGGAACTAGTAGGTGTACTTTAGAAGGGAAATCGCAATGGTGAAATATTTTCACTGCTCGTCCGCGGAGCGAGCTGATCACTGTATGCGGCAACAGGTCAGCATGCCCAATAGCTACACTTCCGAAGGGGAACAACATACCTATAAGGTACATCTTGTACGGATCCTAGCGAACGCAGTGCGTGGCGGTGATGGGGGGGAGGTGCCAGTGCAATGGGATAGTGACTTGCAACCGAGATATGGCAACTCTCCTCGGAATATGAATCTTCCTCCTCGGGCCAAAACTTGTCCAAAATTTTTGCACCTATACAAGGCTAATGGGAGACCGTAAGCGAGAGCGAGGCGATATCTCGTCAACATTTTTCTCCGCACACTCACAGTCAAAACGACTCACTGTGTTGTTTAAGGGTATCCCGGATGGCAAGTCAATGGTCTCGTCTGCTATGGATAGAGGATCCGCCATCTCCGACGCCGGAGTACAGCTGGGCGAGGCCGATGCACTGGAACAAAGCGAGGAGGAACGGAAGAAGATTGTCGAATGGCGTTTTAGTATAAGACTAATTGGGATTGAAGGCCGCTTTTTGACCAGAGGGCGCATTGTAAGGGGGACCTTCACCAGGGAGGACGAGGTAATGCGCGCCTTTAAGTCGTGTTGGAGTGTCACGAGGCTAGAGGGTGTGATAAATGGGACAGGCGAAGCAGGCATGCCTTTGTCGAGTGGCTTGCGAGAGGTAATGTGTGTGTCGTCGGAACGCACTTCTAGCCGAGTCTTATACTCGAGGACAACAGACCGTGGCATGGTGTGATGGTTTGTGCATAGAATGTGGAGTGTGGAAGAACGAGAGCAAGCGGAGCCTTTTTGTGCCAAGAGGCGAATGCGGAGCGGGACTGTGCACCCGGAAGGACGCGAACGCGAAGCTCGATAGGACAGGTATGGTAACCTTCCCTAATATCGTGGAGTCTGGGCAGCTCGAAGAAGGATGTGATGGTGACTGAGGCATGGTGCAATTTCCGAAGGAACGCGGCAACCGGCACTTCTGTTTCATTACGGTACAGCATTGGCGAGGGGCGTGCTGCAAGCGATCTGCCTGTGAGATTTGGAAGGCTTTACACAGAAGCCGTGCGGTCGCTCACCGGGTGGAGACCTACCGCTCCTGAGCAGCCGGTCAGCGATGTTTTCGAACAAAACGATTGCTCATGACAGTGTCGCTTTTGCCCAATTGCAGATCTCGTCGGAGTCCATTTTCTTGGTGCGTGTAGGGCATGTCCGATAAGGGATCCAGGCGATGAACCAATTATAACGGGAGGCAGTCATGATGGCACTGCCGGTTTCCCAGGTGGCCACGGGGTCTACATAATTAAAAGTGCGTATGAGAACACGTGAATTGGAGAGAAAACACATGGGACAGATAACGCACTCTTAAGTTACACAACGCCACACTTGGAAGTCTAAGCCCACCTCAGGCAACTGCGTTATCTCGGAAACTACCCATTTACAAATCGTGCGTTGGTCGTCG